>FXXK01001391.1:175835-210322 GCA_900184695.1 Betula pendula
GGGGGGGGGTGTCAAATTTTCTTATTTGGGATTTTAGGTGCACCCTTTTGTTTTGCAAGGTACAGTGGACCTACTTGAGGAACATGAACTACTTTCTTTTACTTTATATTTGGTAGAAAGCAACAGTGGAAGGAAAGAAGAGCGACGAAGGAGAATGTATGGGACCTATGGGTGCTGCAGAGTTTTCTCTTGATTGGTAGACTAGAAAGGAAAGGGGTGAGACACTGAGAGCTGGGTTCTCTATCCGAGGGAAATATACGAAACAATATATATATAGTGGATAATTTCATTTACACCGCAGTTACGACTTTTGCAATTTCTTTTTTTAAGTTTAAAATATTTTAATTTAGTGTATTCAAATTTAAAATTTTGCAATGTCTTCCTTCTGTTAGGCAAGTTTGTTAAATTAGACAGCAAAATCAGTGAAATGACCTTTATGACCATAATTTTTTTAAAAAAAAATATAATTACAAATTTACTCTTAATTTCAAATAAAAAATTGACATTAAGTCACCCGACCCACGACGGGGTCACCACCAAACCCCGTGTGGGTCTGGTCATGACTCACGGTGTGTTACGTCGTGACCCACATTACAGGTGACTCACTGGTCACTTTATAAAAAATTAAAAATTTAAAAAAAATTGAAAAAAAAATTGAAAAAAAATTGAAAAAATCAAAAAAATTGAGGGTATTTAAGTAATTTAACACCATCGGTTAGGATTTAATGAAAAATCATAACATAAGGAGAACATTACAAAAGTTGTGACATTTTATGGGGTATAAGTGAAGTTATTCCTATATATATCTAAAAGTCATATTACATCTTTATTCACTCTCATTTTATTGGAATGATATGATAGTGCTCATTAGACTTAGATCAATCAAGTTAAAAAAAAAAAAGAATTCCAATTGCTAATGGGTACTGTCACATCAGCCTAGCTCACACCTGTTGACATTACATATTTTAAATTACTTACGCTTTGTTCTTTTTCAAATGGCTAAATGATGTGTTTTAAATGATTTACAATGTCAACTAATTTTTTTTTTTAAAAAAAAAAAAGACGTAAAATACGTTATGTCAATAAGTATAACATAGGTGTGAAGAGTAGCATTACTCATTGACATGACATATTTTTATTTGTTTATGCTGTATTCTTTTTCAAGTGGCTAAATGACGTGTTCTAATGGGTTTATAATATCAACCACTTAAAAAAAAAGGGGTATATACCTTTTTTCTCCTATGGTTTAAAGATTTTATTCAAAGCCACCTTAGTTTTATTTTTTTATCACAGGGGGTACATCAATTTTGGCTAAAGCCGAAAATGATACATTCGTCTTTCTGTCAAGTTATTTAACGGAACTCCACGTGTCAATGTTTAAACACTGACACATGGCTCCGCATTAATAAAATTAAAAATTTTAAAATATTTTTTTAAAAAAAAAACAAGAAGGGGTGACTCTGGTCAAATGGGGGTGACCGACCACTTCCATTTTGGCCATGGAGGGTGGCAAAGCCACCCCTTGACCGGTATGGGGGTGGCCAAGCCAAACTCCTTTAAGCATCAGGTGTGAAGAGTATAGCATTACTCATTGACATGAAATATTTTTAGTTTGTTTATGCTGTATTCTTTTTCAAGTGGCTAAATGACGTGTCTAATGGGTTTAATAATATCAACCACTAAAAAAAAAGGGTATATACCTTTTTTCCTATGGTTTAAAGATTTTATTCAAAAGCCACCTTAGTTTTAATTTTTTTATCACAGGGGGTACATCAATTTTGGCTAAAGCCGAAAATGATACATTCGTCTTTCTGTCAAGTTATTTAACGGAACTCCACGTGTCAATGTTTAAACCACTGACACATGGCTCCGCATTAATAAAATTAAAATTTTAAAATATTTTTTTAAAAAAAAACAAGAAGGGGTGACTCTGGTCAAATGGGGGTGACCGACCACTTCCATTTTGGCCATTGGAGGGTGGCAAAGCCACCCCTTGGCCGGTATGGGGGTGGCCAGCCACTCCATTTTGGCCATGGATGATGGCAAAGCCACCCATTAGCCAGTATGGGAGTGGCTCGAACCACCCCATGGACTATGGGGGTGGTTCCGGCCACCCCCAAAGAGAAAAAGGGGGTAACTGAGCCACCCCCCGTTTGGCATGGGGTGATTTTGACCACCCCATGCTGGCTGGTCTAGGGGTGGCCGAACCACCCTCAAGACCAAATCATAAGTGGTTCTTTTTATTTATTGTATTTTTTTTTTTAGGGTTTTGGAGGGTAGCAAACCACTCTCAAAAGCCATAAGGGTAGTTCAACTACCCACAAATTAGCCGGCTTGGGGTGCCTTGACCACCCACCAAATTAGCGGCTAGGGTGGTGGAACCACCACAACCAACGGGGGGTGGCAAGGACTCTTGAGGTGGGACTGGCTAATCCCTTTTCCTCTTTGGTGGTGGCCGAACCACCCCCATAGTTCATGGGGGTGGTTCGGCCACCCTCATTTTCCCAAAGGGGGTGGCTTGAGCCACCCCCTCTTGTGTTTTTTTTTTCTTTGTTAATTTTTTTTTAATATTTTTAATTTTATTAAGGTGGAGCTAGGTGTTAGTGTTTAACACGTGGAGTTTCGTTAAATAATTTAACGGAATATGGACAGAGGTACTATCTCCGTTTTTTGCCAAAATTAAGGTACCACCTGTGATAAAAAATGAAACTGAAATGACTTTTAAGTAAATCTTTAAACCACAAGGGGGTTTAAAGAAATTACCCCTAAAAAAAAACCAAAAAAAAAGCCTTAAAATATGTCACGTCAATAAGTGTAACATGAGTATAAAGAGAACGGTAAATATAAACATAAGCCTGGGCTGAAATGAACAGTATTTCAGCCCACGCACATGAATAGTGTTTTGTGAGCCCCATGTATTAAAAAAATAATTTTTTTTTTTTTTTAATCTCATCCAGCCCAAACTGAAATACTGTTCATTTTAGACTGGGCTTACCTGAATCACTGCTCTAAAGAGAAATATTACTCATATAAGACTATAATAATATAATTTAATGTACAATATACTTTCATTTTCCTAATCTTTCGATGCTTTTCATTACCCAAAAAAAAAAAAAATGCATTAATGATACGTTTGATACACAACAATAGATCCAACAATAGAATAGTTATTTTCATGAATAACTATTCTTTAATTTGATTGTGTCGCGTGTGAATAAATATTCCAAGGAATTAGGAATAGTTAATTATTTCACGTATGGAAGAACAATTCCCCTGAGAATGGAATAGCTATAAAAATCATGTTTCTAAAATTTTTTTCTTTCTAAAAATTAATTTACTAATAATTAATTCGAAGTGTTAAATGCAGTGTTTCAAATTAATTAACAAATAATTAAATAATAGTGTCACCTGTCATGGCCCCATAATATTCATATAATTGGAGATTCTGGGAATTTTCTCCGTCCTCTAAAATTGGACAGGGAATGTGAGGGTATTTGTAGGGTCCTTTTGTCCAAATAAGACTCCTTACCTGAACATGCCCCCTTGCTCGAAAAAGGGAGCCCCTCTCTCAAAAGGGCTCTATTATTATCTCTGCCCTCTGTTTTTTAGACACATAATTGTAATGATCCTCATCCGCCATTGCAGTTAAATTAGGTTGTTTAAGCAATTAGTTAGTCAATTCATTTACTTGTAATTGATTGTCGTGTTTGAATAAGTGTTTGGAGTTTTGTAGGGTGCTACTGGTTGTAGCCGTGTGTTCCAGTTTCTGCAAGGAGTAAACTTTTTTGTTTACTTCTAGAAATTTGTTCATTCATAAAAAAAAATAAAAAATAAAATAGTCAATTCATAATCTTTGAACCCAAGAAGTTGACGATCGAGCATCTGTTTTCTCTGTTTGAAAAAAGTAAAGGCTAAGAATTTTGACTATAAGGTCCAATGTTTCTTTCTGTATGATGATGTTTAGACACAAAAATCACAAAAAAAAAAGAAAAAAAAAAGATTAGCGTGAGGACTTGTGAAGCAATAATATGTGACACAATAAAATCTATTGGCTAATTCAAAATTCTGCATAACTTCTAATTATTAGGATCTATGATTTACTCCCTATGCGACCAATAATTTTGTGTATTTAATTACTATTTATCATTTTGTAACATTTGATAGATAACCCATAAATAGTTAGTTTCTTTATGGTGGGTCGTCATGTTACAATTGTGATAATTTGATAAGTTAATTTATAATTATTGATAATATTGTTGTTATATTCTTTTCTTTTAATCTTATTGTTATATTCTTTACATTTAATCTTATTGTTATGAATTTCATTTAATTTTTTATTTTTTATTTTTATCGAAGTTATAATATATTTTTATCAGTGCTATTTAGATGATTAAAACAGTTAAGGTTAAGTGGCCACGGTGATAAACGCATTACGGCCACTTGAATAAAGTGAAAAGGAAGGAAAAGAAAGATGGATAAATCCAAAGCTGTAGGGCCTTGAGTCTTTCCATTTTTTTGTAATTTTCTAATAATTGATGTGCTTGTGGGACATGCAATATTCATAAACTTATAAAGAAAGCATCTTCTTTCACAAACAAATGTGAAATTTGTTCAGCTCGACTTTCACCTTTCAGGTCTCCCTTCAGACTAGTGAGACGCTAATTATCTGCCTAAATTGAATTTTTTTTGTTGATTTACTTGTATTTGGTTTTTTATTTATTTTTTTTTTTGTTTCTGATTTTTGTTGCTGCTGCCTGTAGTTGTTTCTTCTGTTGTACTTAAAAAAAAAAAAATGTTCTTACTATGACTAGAGACACAAAGTAATTAACCCCAAGACTTCCATTGGAAACTTTGGATTGCTAGGCAATATGTCGAAGAGCGACTCACAGGAAGGGGCGGAGGAAGGGGGGTTGAGAGGGGTCAAGTCACAGGTCATAACATGCAAAGGTATGCCAACCCCATATAGTTTAAACAACTAGTTTCTTTGATCTTCTTGCTATCTTATTTATTTATTTATTTGGATGAATATTTTGTTGCTATTTTAAATCATTAACCTCTCTCTCTTCTTCTTCTTTTTTCCGTCAATGGGTGGTGGCGGTGGCAGCGGCGGTGTGTTGGGGAATTGGGGAACCAGTGAAGGTGGAAGATATACAAGTAGAGCCACCAAAATCATGTGAAGTTCGTGTGAAAATCCTATATGCTAGTTTGTGTCATACGGACATCTTATGCACAAAAGGGTTCCCAATTGTTAGTATATCTTTCTTCCTTGCTGGATTTTGTGCATGTCTATGGACTATATGCTAGACTATCGTATTGATATTGTTGCTTGTTGCTCTACAGCCTGTTTTCCCTCGAGTTCTAGGACACGAAGGTGTTGGGTAAGCTATCTTTTTAATTTCCCGACCAATAATTATTAATTTATTATGACAAACTTGTTTGAGAATCAGCCTTTTTAAAACATGCGATTTAAAAATAAAGATTATAAAACGGGCACGTTTTAAAATTTTTATTTTTAAATCGCAATTAAGCATTCAGAAAAATTATAGTTTGACCTTTAAAATTACAATTTTACCTTTAAAATCGTTCGTTTTTTAAAACGTGCCCCCTTGTGTGAGATTTGAAAACCTATATTTTTCTATGTTTCAAATTGCAATTTTTTTAAAATGCACTTTCAAACAATACATTTTTTACAATTTAATTTAAAATGACACTTTTGATTTGTGAAATCACTATGACAAACAGACTCTTGTATCGTTTGAAAACATAAAAAAAATCTATGTTTTTCAAATCGCAAGTAAGACGAAGCATTTTAAAAAACGCATGATTTTAAAGGCTAAAAACCTGTATATTTAAATCACGTCCTAAAATTACAAACACAAATGTACCTGAAATAGCGAATTGAATAATTTAATTAATATTGTAAAAAATGTGAACTAGTGACACAAAATATTGAAATGGAATTATAATATATGAAGTAAATGGTGGAATTGCAGTGTGGTAGAGAGTGTGGGTGAGGAAGTAAGATGTGTAAAAGGAGGAGATCTTGTAATTCCAACCTTCCTTGGTGAGTGCCAAGAGTGTGAGAATTGTTTGTCAGGAAAGACAAACTTATGCCTAAAATACCCTGTTCCCTTCAGCGGCCTGATGCGCGATGACACATCACGGATGTCTATCAGAGGGCAGAGGTTGTACCACGCTTTTAGTTGCTCCACGTGGTCCGAGTACATGGTTGTCGACGCTGATTACGTTCTCAAGCTCGAGCCAGCTGGTATTGCTCTCCCACATGCTAGCTTCATCTCGTGTGGATTTTCCACTGGTTTTGGTGGTGCATGGAAGGAAGCTGAGGTTGAAAAAGGATCCACTGTGGCTGTTTTTGGTCTTGGTGCTGTTGGATTAGGGGTATGTATGTCGTTTTGCTTTTGTTCCAAGTTTAGTTTGGGCCTAATTCTAGTTGGAATTGAATTTGTTAGTACCGAGACGTATGGCTTATAACACGAGACAAAGAACATGTTATTTGTTCTTTATTGATACAGGAAAAATATGACAGAGTATTTTTTTAAATTGGGTTGAAGAAATTTTCTTTAATTCAATCTATAAAATTGATATGTGTCTATTTATCATATGAAATGTGCATATTTTTTTAATAGTACGGATACAGTTAAAAATTTTTTTTTATTAAAATGTGTCTGAAAAAATAAAGGATTAGAACAAAGAGATTGGTGTCACATCGAGGGAATGGTATATTTCTCACCGCTCAAAGAGAGTAACAAAATTTACTAGAAAACAAATTCTCATTGAGGCAATTGTCACCAATTGACTGACTAAAAAATAACATAAAAAAAAAAGATAAGATAAATTAATCTAAGTCTAAAACTACTACTAGATATATTTAGGAAGACAAGCTTCTCTTGTAGATGGAATTGAAATACGAAGTCTCGTGTGCCTTCTTATTTCTATCTTGTATTATTGATGGACTTCATATTATGCATCATTGGGTCTTTCGGTTTTATTTAGATTATTAGTATTTTATTTAGGTTTTATTAATTAATTAGATTATTAGTATTTATTTAGGTTGTAAATTGCAGGTCGTAGAGGGGGCTAGAATGCAAGGGGCAGCAAAGATAATCGGCATTGACAAAAATGAGAGGAAAAGAATAAAGGGAAAAGCTTTTGGAATGACTGACTTTATAAACCCTGAGGAATATTATGATAAATCTATTTCCGAGCTGGTCAAAGAGTCAACCGGTGGAATGGGCGTTGATTATTGCTTTGAGTGCACTGGGGTCGCACCCTTGGTCAATGAAGCTCTCCTGGCAACAAAAATGGTATGCCTATTAATTCAAATATTCAAGTCAATGAAATTAATTAATCACTCGTATTTATTTGGAAATACTACAGTTTTTACTATAACTTCTTTATAAATGCATGTTACAGTTTATATAAGTGCTATATAGGTGAAAAAAATTAGGGATAAATTTACTTATTTTTTTAAATTGTCATCTATTTTATAATGTTTTTTCAAAGTTTAAAATATCTCAATTTAGTGTATTGAACTTTCAATTTTTTTTTTTTTTCAATTTTCGTCATTCGTTAGGATTTTCTTTTAAATTTTAAAGGAAGGGTATCAAAATTTCCAAAATACCCCCATTTTTTTTAGGGGAGAAAAAAAAATTGTGAAAATTTAAGCATTGGTCAAGATGTTACAAAATTTGCAAAAATATCAATGATCTGAATCTTTGAAAAAAAAAAAAAACAAGGGTATTTTAGAAATTTTAAAAGAATTGAATGAAAAATCCTAACGGAGGGAGGACATTACACATTATAACTAATTAGAACTTCGATACACTAAATTGAGAGACTTTGAATTTTATAAGAACATTACAAAATGAATGACAATTTAGGAGGTAAGTGAAGCTATCCCAAAAAATCAAATAACAAAATTTTACAAGTAACTTTAATTGTTTGTAAGTAACTTAAGAGCCTTTATTTATTTGAAAAATTAATTCAAATATTCAAGTTAATGAAATTAATGAATCACTCGTATTTATTTGAAAATTACATGTAGCACTTCAATTTTTATTATAACTTCCTTATAAACTTACGTGACAATTTACATGAGAACTACACATATGAAAAAAAAAATTCAAAAGTAAATTTAATTGTTTGTAAGGAACTTAAGAGCCTTTATTTATTTATTTTTTATTAGTTAGTTTGTTTTTAACCTTTGGTGATGGTGGTGGTGATAAGGGAAAGGGACAGACAATAGTAATTGGCGAAGGAAATCATGCAACTGTGGAGATCAATTTCATTCGCCTCGTGTTTGGCGGAAGTTTGAAGGGGTCCATTTTTGGAGGGCTCAAAGTCAAAACTGACCTTCCTGTTATAATCGAAAAATGCAAAAATAAGGTGAATTCCCGTATGTTGATTGATTTATTTATTTAAATAGTTGAAGTTTCAAATTATATTGTGCACAATCTGTATACTGTTGTGAATTAATTGTGAGAGGTTTGAAAATGCTTTATTTTATTTGTATTGTGTTCCACAGGAAATCCAGCTTGATGAACTTTTGACACATGAAGTTTCATTGGAAGATATACATAAAGCATTTGAGCTTTTGGAGCAACCTGATTGTGTGAAGGTTCTTATCAGGCTTTGATGGATCTTGGTAATAACAAGACACATGTTGCTTAACAGATATACATTTGAAATGATGGGAAAATGCTTCTTTCCTTTCATGTGTGTCTGAAAATCCACCCCTCGTTAGGAAAAAAAGGCTACTTAGCTTGTTGCCATATACTAAATATAATCCAACTCAAGAACTATATACAATTCAAGAACATCTTTCCAGACACCAGTGATGGAATCAGGATTTTTCATTTGAAAGAGCCAAAGTATGAATGAGGGGTCAAATTTATTTTTAGAAGGAACTAAGCCTAGTTCAAAATTAAATTTTAAAACTAAGGGGGGCCATGGCTATCTTGGTCTATACATGAGTTCGTCCCTGCTAACAACTCATCTATTCTGCAGCAAAGTATTTAATTTGGTAGCTCCCAACTGCAGTAGAGTTCTAAGTTTCCCTTTGTTCTTCTAAATCTGCCTTTTGCCATAATCTGAGCTCTAACCTCCTAAGTGATGTTCTGCACAATTTTCTCTTATGATTTAAGCTGATTACCATGTTTTAAATCATTCCCCTGCCTCCATTTGTTGTACAATGTCGTACTCCAGCTCAACTTACACAAAGCAGCTTTCAACTTTCTGGTTTTCAAAACTCTTAATCCCAATTTATTGAGTAATGCTATACGTCCCTCCCATATCCCCCTCTCATTCCCCAATCCCATGTGGCATCTCACAGCATTTTGGTGCATGGGAATTGGTTGTTTTGTTGTGGGGATCATGTCACATGGGATTGGGAGGATAGGAGGGAGATGGATTGGGAGGATGTTTAGAATTACTCCAATTCATAATATCATCCTAGCCAATAAAATGATCATCTATTAAACACTTTTTCATGACTTCCCTCCAAATTCTTTTACCAAAACAATATTAGAAGAAAAATGATCTCTTTCCTCAATGGCACTCCTGCAGAACACACACATTACTAGGCATTACTCTCCTTATTTTCAAATATGTGATCACATTGTTTGATTTTGACTAATAAGGCAGCAGAGCTGACAAAAAAAATGTACCTTTCACTGTTTTTCCAATTCCCACATGAGAAAGTCACTAAATGTGTCTATGTCGTACAAATTACTGGTATTGTAATATTGTGGCTGAAGGTAATTGCCCAAATAGTCACTGCATTCTTGGCAAGTACTTTTCAAGTGTCTTATTAAACAGAGCAATCTGTTTTTGCATGCTCAGGATGCTCTCCCCCTGCATGATGGCAATAAATCTGGCAATAACATGAATATTGAATATATGTTTTGATATACAATTCAAAACATATGACCTCTTTAGATAGGTTCTTGATATATAAGCACTGATCTGTGTTGAGAAAGACATAAGCACATCCATCCTAGATTTCGGAAAGAGTAATGTTACACTTACAACTTTTTGACAAGTGTTAGCATGTGATTAGAGTAACATCAGCCAGAGCCACTATAAAAATTGCCAATGAATTGTAAAAGAGTTGTAGTTCGATCAATTTTCTTTTAGAAAAAAAAAAAGGAAAAAAAAAGAATACAATTAAAAACAAAAAGGAAAAGGAAAACAAAACAATAATAAGCGCCAGGATATGGCAAGGAAAATGAAACGAGTCTCAAACTGGTGCACAATGATAAAAAAGTAAACTATGTTCAGCAACTTCACTTTAATATAGTGGAGGGAAAGAAATAATGCAATATAAGAAGATCAAAACTGCTAACTCCAAGGTCTATACTGCTTAGCTTACAAGAAAATTATAAGCAGCTTAACTGCTCATGATTTAAATTGAAAATCAATTCCTTAAACAAACCTCTCTCTAAAGGTTTTATTCACCAAAACACAATAACAAAACTAAGCCACGAGGTGTCTTTAAATAGCAACAACGATTTGTCCATAAACTTTATTATAAAAGAGTATACAATGACTCTACAAATTTTAGTTTGCTCTGGCTGTGTATCATTTTTTTTTTGGGATAATTGTAAAATCAGTCTCAGTGATTGCACCGATTTGCAATTAGTTCTCTGTCGTATAAAATGCTGCCAAGAACTCTATGTAGTAAGCAAAAAAAGCAAATAGGTCCTTGGACCCAACTTCTGTCCAAATATTCTATGGAAACTGCAACGTCAGCACTAATCATATTATAACATGAGTCATCACAATATAAAAAAAATAAAAAAATAAATAAAAAGAAGAAGAAAAGAAAATAAAAGAAAAAGCGCCAGAGCATGGCTAAACTACCTCCTTTGAGCATATATGGGGGTAGCCAAACCCACCCCAAATGATTAGTCCATAAGCTTTATTATAAAACTAAGTAACAAAATCTACCCCTCCCACATTTGGCATATTGTCATAACTCATAAAACTCAACTTGGTCTTATGATAAGTACAGGGAAAGGCCAACACAAAATCATGATGAGTTTCGGGAAAAAAAGAAAAATGATTACTATCTAGGCCATAAATTATTGTTAATTAAAAGCAGTCACAAAATTTCATAATACCAAGAAAGAAAAAGAGAAAAGAGAACATTATTGAAAGATATACAAATTCATTAAATTTCTTATCTTGTAACTACCGGTCTACCATTGCAATTATATTAGTTTATTTAAATGCAGAGTTTCTTATGTATCATCATTCAGACACACAATCATAAAAGTAGATGAGTGCATTGACTTGTGAATCAACACTACATCATAAATTTTTCGTATTTATCATTTATTTGTTACTAATGTTATTTAAAATTTCCAAAAATCCTACAAAATTACCCCAACGAAACACTACATAACAGGAATGCTAAAGAGGGTGAAGCAAAATTTTAATAATACCATTGGCAGGTAGACAATGAATAAATGCAAATAATATATATACAAGAAAGAGTTTCAATCCTAATCAATGAATATTGAAAAAGATTATATAGAATGAGGTTCTACATCTCTGTCTCTCTCAAACACATGACAATGTGCTGACTAATGAAGCAAACTATAGTAAGAAAAGTTACATTACTCTCTTTTTAATTAGTTTTTGTAAACAATCATATTCCCACAAAAAAAAGACTAATCCTCGGGTGGATATTGAATTTGCATTGAATACATTCTAGGATCACTTCTTGAAAGGACTCACCACAAACATCACATGCAGGGGAATGCTCTGTCTTTTAGACAATAGTGAGGATGCTGGTGATCATCATCTATGTAAGTTCTTCCAAACTTAATGCACAGATTCTCCCCCAATAATGCATCGAGGATGAGCAGTGAACTTACATTTTGCACAGTAATAGAACCAATAGTCTGGATTTCTTTCTTCTTCACAAATTAGACAGTAATATTCTTCAGGATCATATTCAAATGTAGAGGAGAGCATTAGGAGATGTGTATCATGTTCATATCTAGCTATGAGTGGAAGAGTTGCACATCTAAAACACAAGTTGAACTTACAATTGGTGCACACAAATTTCGCACCATGTTCGCCACAAGCACTGCAAGTTTCGAAAGAACTCATAGCAAGGAAGAGGGAGTGTTGGTGACCTTCATGTTTAAGGGTTTCCGGAATTAAACAGCACTGAACGTCTAAGTTGTACCATACACATTCGTCACATCTATAGGTGAAGCCATGACGAAGACGTCTACAAGCACGACAACGGAACAATCCATCTGTGTGCGGTGCTTGTGAGAGGAGTGTGAGAGGATGTTGGTGAAATAGTCCTCGCTTAATTGTTGAGGGTATTTTAGCACATCTATTGTGGAGAAAGAAGTTGCATTGAGCACATCTATAAAATGGGATGCCAAAGATTATAAATTGCATACACGCCTCACAACGCTTGTACTCCATGAACTCTTCATTGCTGAGGATTAAGTTATGTTGTGGATGACTGAAATGTATGATCTCCCTAGGGCCAGCTTTTTCATCATCTGTTAGATTGATCCCCTCCACCAAATGAACCAAATGAGATTCATAGCCAACCGAATTACTGGCCACCGACTCATTGGTCGAACTAGATTCTTGGACCCAATACGCACAATTCAAGTGAGCAATGTAACCACATTTCCTACAAGAGTAAGCTGCATACTCTGTATCCACCTTTTTATAACACAGTTTACAGAATACGTTGTCCTGCTTCTCGACTTGACGAAGACAATAGGTGCGAGTAAGGGAGTGATCATGTGTATTAGTTTTGATGGTGAGTGGAAATTGATCACACTTACGATGAATCAACACTCGGCAGACGCTACATAGGTAGGCGATACCCTTGCTTTCCTCAGCACAGGCTTCGCAAGTGAACCGCATCTGCTTCCGCATGGGAATGAGTTCATGTCGGTGGCACTCCTCATCGCTAAATCGCCAACGGGAAACACATTTGATGTCGACGTCAAAATCGCAGGGGGAACAACTGTAGAAGAAGGATCCACCGCAAGATTTGTGACAGACATCGCAATTATAATCCGTTGATGGCAGTGGCAGTCGAAGAGTAAGGGTGTGATCTGGGTGCACGGGGTGCTGTATCATGTGGGATAGCTCTGTACACGGTTTGTGAAGGAGAAAGGTGCATTCGGGTATGGAGCATTTGTAAGCGGGACCCAGTACTGGTTGCTCGCATCCCAGGCAAACATTGTCCGGCTCTTCTATGGACATCAAGTGATGTCTTTCCCTCAAATTATGTTTGACCTCCATCTTTATTGGGTGTGTTGGCTCGATGCACGATTTATGTTGGAGGAAGTTGCATTCCAAGCATTTGTAGGCGGGATGTCCCAATACTGATTGTTTGCACAGCCAACAAACAACATCATTCTGGTCATCGTTTTCCATCTCTTGACAAAAGATCAAGTGATGCCATTGACTCCAATCTTCGACCTCCATATATCTCACTCTCTTATGCACACAAGAACAAAACCCAGACGTGTGAGAGGATCATACGCACAGCATGATCGTCAACATGTATGCTTAATTATCACAAAGCTTGGATCACAAACTGGACAAAACACAATGAAAAAAAAAAAAAAAAAAAAAACATGGAGATGTATAGATATTATAATTGTCAACATGTATGGTTAATTATCACAAAGCTTGGATCACAAACTGTGACAGAGAATGGATCCATGACGGTTCTGCATGCGTAACGGGAACTGCTTGAATTAAGAGTAATAATCGCGATTAGAAATTAAGAGAGAGGGACAAAAAGACTAGCTTTTGCATGAGAGAGAGAGAGAGAGAAAGAGAAAGAGAGAGATTTTACTAGAGTCTGGTGTTGTTGCTTTTCTGATTGAGAGCAGTCCATGTGTTGATGGTGGGCTGAACTCAATTGATAGTTGGAAATGGAATGAAGCAATTGCAGGAAAGCCTAAAAAATAAAAATAAAAATACTAATGTTTTGGCTTTGGCGTAGCGTCCAAAGATCCTCACACTTGTGGATCTTCTGAATTTTTATTTTTTTGGTCTTCATGAGGAAAAGTCAAATAAGGTAGCTTGTGTTTTTTCTTTTCTTTTAATAAAGGTAACGTACGACCGTCTCGCCAGCAAAATCGGTGTACGTGATCGTGACTTACGAACGGGAGAGAGAGAAAGAGCGAGAGATTACGTGGTGGAGGGAGTAGCAGCGTGCTTCCATGTCTGTTGGAATATGACTTGAATAAAGTCAAGAAAGGTGGGCCATGTTGATTTTCTTCTCTCAAGTGGTTTGGGATTCCTTTTGCTCTTGGTCTTCTTTTTTCCTCTCCAAGCCGACAAAGTATTTTCTCTTTTAACCGACTTTGATATTCTATAAAAGGTGCACCCCTTTTATGAGTAGACACACCAAGAAGAAGCACGGCAGTACAGTGAAGAAAAAAAGGGGAGAGGGAAAAGAAAGGGAGAGAGAAAAAAGAGAGGGGGAGAACGAATGGTGTAGTGCGTAGGGAGAAAAAAAAATTGTAGAGTTCTAATTGTTATTTTTCTTCTATTGTGTGAGGGTGTGATACGGGTGTATTGGGGCTTTGGGTTTTGAGTGATTTGAGGGTGTGATACGGGTGTATTGGAGCTTTGGGTTTTGAGTGATTTTTCTCCCTGTTACTTTTGTACTCCATCTTTTGATAGTGAATTTCTCCGGGTGGATGTAGGCTTGTTAAGCCGAACCACTTAAATCTTGGTGTCGTGTGTGATTGTTTTTTGCTATCTTCTTATTATTCGCATCTCACGGGTCTTGGGGGAAATAAGATATATTTTCTATCAACTGATACCAATGTTGGGTGGTCTTGGGCCTCTCTCAACCCCAAAAACTAGCTCAAGGGGTGAGGCTTTCCCTCACACTTATAAACTGACCACCAGCCCTTTCCACAACCGATGTGGGACAACCCCAACAATCTCCCCCTCACACATCGGGCCCTGGGTTGGAGGCAGCGACAACCCGTTTCTCCCGCCAACTATTGGGCCGAGACTTGTTGGTAAACCTGGGCTCTGATACCAGTTGTTGGGAAATATATCTTATTTCCCCCAAGACCCGTGAGATGCGAATAATACCCGTGAGATGCGAATAATAAGAAGATAGCAAAAAACAATCACACACGACACCAAGATTTAAGTGGTTCAGCTTAACAAGCCTACATCCACTGTTGGAGACGACCCGGAGAAATTCACTAGGAGAAAAATCACTCAAAACCCAAAGCCTCAATACACCCGTATCAATGTCCACACTAGCGCGTCCATGCTGATCGATGCCATCGGTGCTCCATGCTTGATCTCAAAGGTCTTGCTTGCGTCTTCACGGACTCCAGGTTCAGCTGCTGCTGCAACGACTTTTTCAGCCTCCCCACTTGTTGCTGTTGCCTTTGCGCGCCTGTGACTGGTTAAGTAGTAAAGCATTATCTTTGATTTACCTCTTCCACGTTAAGTAGTATAGATTAATTCTAGTCATATTAGGTATCTATTTTTATTAGAGTATTTCCATAAGAGTTGATGACTCGGCCCCAATTTTTCTTAGTGACGTTGTAATGCCTACTTTATTTAAAGGTTGTTATCGTATGTTATGAATAAGAGTCCATTTAAAATTGCAATTTTGCAGCAAAAAAATATAATTTTAAATTAAATTGCATAAAATTAATTGTTTAAAAATTGTATTTTAAAAAAATTACGATTTTAAACCAAATTATAAGTAAAAGGTTTTTTTTTTTTTTTTAAAAAAACAAAACATAAAATTTTAAAGGTTAAACTGTGATTTTTAATGTCAAACTATTATTTTGCCAAACGTTTAACTGCGTTTTAAAAAATTATATTTTCAAATCACACTTTTTGACATTACAAATCCAAACGAATCCTAAATACTGACAAGAATTAATCAAAATCAATGCTTGCATTGTAAGGTCTAAGTTCCCTCTAAAAACCTAATTTATCCCATTAAGAACTTGGGTTCATATTAGGGTGCTCTTCTCTTTATAGATAAAGTTGTTACAATTGAAATTACAATCAACTTGATCTATCACGATTTACAGTAATAATTTGAAATACAAATATATACAATTGACATCTTATTCTTTAATTAGGTGATTTTGTTTCTAATACTAGTCCTTCGTCATCTTCCTTGTGAGTTTGATGCTTATTAATTTGCTGACATGAATCAGCAGATGGTGATCCAATATGAACAGAGTTTGGATTTTGTGGGGTCAATTTTCAAATTCTGTAGAATTCATGCACTTGGTAGCCTGAGTTTGATCCAATCGTGTAGTTTTTTTTTTGGGGGGGAAAACATATATCATTAAAAGATATACAAATTCAATAAATTGCTATTTTGTAAGTAGTTGCCATTGAAGGGACCAAAATCCTTATAATTGGGGATTCTGGGAATTTTCTCTGCCCTCTAAAATTGGACAGGGAATGTGAGGGGGCTTGTAGGGGTCCCCTTCTGTCAAAACAAGGCTCCCTACCTGAACATGGGCCCCCTGTTAGGAAAGGGAGCCCCCTCTCACAAGGGTTCTATGATTATCTCTGCCCTCTATTTTAATTTATAGACACATAATTACAAAGGATTCTCATCCGCCATTGCAGTTACGGAACTGCATTATCCTGAACTGCGAACATACAAGCCCAAGGTCTAAAGGAAGATTCTTTGAAAGTTTCCTTAAGAAAACCTGGAAGTTAAACCCCGAGCCATGTTTTCTGGATCCAAGTTTATACTTTTCCTCCCACCTGTCAAGTCCTTCTCACGATCCCAAGGCTTCCAAGGATGTTGCCCCACCCACTCTTCTTTCTCTGGCTTCTGCTTGGATTTTTTCTTCGAACGGCCTGAAGCCTCTTCCTGGTGCTTCTGTAACAGTGACTTGGATCGTTTTTCTTTATTGTATTTATCCACCAACTCTGCCTCTGAACTTTTCCCTTTGTTTTGCTCTTCATTTGAAGCAAGTGCGGAAGCGTCATTATATGCTTCTAAATAACTGTAATGGTAAAAATAAATGAATTACAAAATCCCTTAAAATAAACAGTAAACAGGAGGGAGAGAGAGAGAGAGAGAGAGTTGAACACCCAAGCCATTTCAAAACTAGAAAGTGAAACATACTTCATTTTGGCCTTCTGGGCTCTATCCGAAGGGGTATCTGTCCAAACACTAGCATCACCACGTCCTCCTTTTGAGCTCCTGCTAAATTTTGTTGACTGCATAGTAAATGCCGGGCTGAAAAGAAAAGGCAGTAGGAGGCTGTGGGGGTGAGTCAGTTCTCTTTTTTTTTTTTTTTAAAAAAAATCATTAAAATTACCCAAAAAGTCCCTTTTATTAATGGGATATTACATGCTCTACAACCCAACACAGTTTTTATGGTGGATCTGGGTTTGGTCTTTCTTATTGGTTGAGCTTGCGCAGGGCGTGGCGGTGGTGGCAGGAGTTTTGGAGGTGGAAGAGGTGGCAACCGAGGTAGAGGCAAGGGTTTTGAAGGTGGAAGAGGCGGCGACAGAGGTGGTGGTGCCATGAGAGGCCGTGGTGCAGGACGAGGTGCTGGCCGAGGAGGCGGTGGAAGCAAGGTCGTGGTTGAGCCTCATAGACATGGCGAAGTGTTCATCCCTAGGGTGAAGAAGATGCTATTGTAGTTAATAAGAATTTGGTCTCCGGTTCCAAAGCAAAGAGCAGAGAGAGTTTTGGGGGGAAAAGTGTTTTGTTTTGTTGCAGTGAGTTTGACGGATGGAGATTTTTTTTTAATTGGTAGCATTTATTAGAAATTCTTTTAGAGAATTAATTAATATATATATTATATTTTTTTAAAATTAAGTGGGAGTTATTTTTTTATTTAAAAGGGTGGGCCTATTTAATTTAAATAATAATAAAAAAATACTAATTAATTTTCTAGAAGAATTTTTAATAGTAATTTAAGCATTTTTTTTTTTTAAACTAACGGTGCCTTTGTTTTGAATTAGGATCCCCTCCAGTTGAACTCAACTGGAGGGGAGCCGGTTAGTGAAAAAAATTGGGGGCAAAATTGTAATTTCACAAAAAAAAATTTGTGAAATTACAATTTTACCCCATATTTTCAATGACCGGTTCCCCTCCAGTTGAACTCAACTGGAGAGGATCCGGATCCCTTTGTTTTGGGTTGAAAACCAAAGAACACATCTGGTCCATTGATTTAAAGGACCGCAGACCAACAAACGCACGCCACGTCTCGGTACGGAAGAGTTTCCGGTAAAATGCATAGGAATGTGACCATGTGAAATAACGGAATTGGGCCATGGTCCTTTTACATGGGTCTTTGACTCGTTGAAAGGGCCTGAGTTGTGTGGCCTAATCTTTTTTTTTTTTTTGTAAGTGCATCATCACATATATTAAAGGGAAACGTAAGGCTAAAACCTTACAAGAAAAATTAAAAGCAAGAACTAACAAGGTGTTGCTCATCTGAAAAATCCTAATCAGACAGGCCACTAGCACCTCACAGTAATGTGGCCTAATCTTAAAAGGGAAACAAGGTGCAATTTTTTTTTTTTTTTTTGTTAGGTGTAATTTTGGTATCTATGTCATGGTTTGCACCAAAATCAAATAGACCCTTATTATTTAAAAAGTTTCATTAGTAGTATATGACCTTAACTAAAAAAATCCTACTTGATACTATTGGCATAGTTCAGTCAATTCAGTTAGCAGAACTCCATGTAAGGCACTCGAATATGTCAACACTTGTCTTAAAGCGTTACATGTGTACGTTACCTAAACGTAGAACATGGGTACCTATAATTTATATGACATGTTTGAGAAAAATAAATAATTTTTTTTTCAAAAAAATCTAGTGTTAGGGTGGCCAGCCACCCTATTTGGGCATGAGATGGTTTCGGTCACCTTTTTTTGATGTAAAAAAATTACATAATTTTGTAATATGAGAATCTAGACTTTTTTTTATAATTGTGAGAGATTCTTATCCATCTAGACATTGGGTATCAAGAAATCCAAACATGTCTATAAGACATTAGACATTTATTAGAATGGATTTTACGAAATTTCTTTCAAATTAGTTTGGAATAAATTTTTGTCCAGTTTTTGATAATTGATCTTTTTTTAATCACTAATCAACTATGAAATAATGTTAAGGACTTGAACGGTTAATTGTTGGAAAATAATTAAATTGTAGAAGATGATAAGAATTCAATTTTAAATAAGACTCGGATAGAGAAATAAAAGAAAGAAAGAAAGAAAGTTATAAAGACAGTACTTTGTAATTGAATAAAATGGTTGGAGACTAACCATCTTAGATTTTGCGAAGAACTCTGGAGAGTAGAATGGAGGCAGCGGAGTACTTCTCCAAGGACTTCGAGTGGGAGGAGCTGAAAGCAGAGGTCGAAAACGACTCTTCGTTTCGCTTCCACTTGCTCCCGTTCCAACCTTCAAATCGCCCTTCTCAAACTGCACCAGAAGACGATTCAGCGGCATGGAAGAGATTTCATATCCGTCACTCCTCCGGCAAATTTTTCAAGGTCTCAATCCTCTTTCTTTTTCAGTACGCTTTACTAAGTTATTCAATCAAGATAAATATTGAATATATGGTGTGTTATTATATATATATATATATGATTTTTGGTTTTGCAAATTATAATGCAGTTTAGATTTTGGTTATGATCTTATGTTTAGCAAATTGTTGCTTGGAACATCACATTTTCGTGTCGGTTATTAAATAAAAACTCAACGCTGCATAACTTTAATTGGGAAAAGAAAAAAAAAAAGAAGAAGAAAAATAATTGAACCTCACATATAAAAATGGACACGTGTTGCTCAAATTTTACCGCGAATGCATAGGATTGCAGATAATATAGAAGTTATGACGATTATCTTTTTGTGATGAATCATATTAAAGTTGTTCTTTCAGAAGTTGCTCATAAGTCTTGTTAAATCCTAGTTCTAAAGATAAGTTATAGAACACGCGTCCATTAGGTAATAAGCCGGGAGAACATGCGTCATTAGCTTTGGTTCCATCAATTTCCGGGTGCAAATGTTCAGCTTTCCTTATCTAGCATGTTACTCTAGCATTTTCTGCCATTGAACCGCTATCTCCTTCAACTCACAAACGATACCTTCCACTCTTTAGCCATAGTTTCCGTTCAAAGTGACTCTTTAGAGGGACTTTTTGTGGGGCGGGTTGGGCAATGAATTTAAATTTCATTTGGTGAATTGGTCGTAGATTTGTATTCCAAAGATGGCAAGGGGTTTAGGGGTGAGAAAGCTGGTTCTCTTCAATAGAGCTTTGTTGGGTAAGTGGCTATGGAGGTTTGCTATGGAGAGGGATGCTTTGTGGACGAAGGTGGTAGATGTATAATATGACATTTTGAGTGGAGGTTGGTGCTCTAAGGAGGTAGGGGGATCATATGGGGTGGGAGTTTGGAAATATATAAGAAGGGGGTGGGTTGGTTTTGCGAATCATGTACGCTATGGGGTAGGAGATGGTTCCAAAGTATTGTTTTGGCATGATGTTTGGTGTGAGGAACAGCCGTTGAAGAATATTTTTTTCGGAGTTGTTCACCATTGCTTGCGGGAAGGATGGGTTGGTAGCATAGACTATGTAGGTACATAATGGCTCCATTCATTGGCATGTCCTTTTTACTTGTTCGGTGCAAGATTGGGAGGTAGAACTGGTGTCTCGTTTCTTTGAGTTGCTGTATTCGCAGAGAGTAAGGCTTGGAGGAAAGGATCATGTGTTGGATTCCTTCGAAAAGGAAATCCTTTGAAGTGAAATCGTACTATCAGGTTCTCTCTCATCCAATTTCTACCGTACTGGCTGCGTTTCCGTGGAAGGGTATTTGAAAAGTTAAGGCTCCCTCAAGAGTGGCATTTTTTGTGTGGTTGGCAATTTTAGGGAAGATCTTAACTTTGGATAATTTGAGGAAGAGGAATATCATTGTGTTAGAGTGGTGTTGTTTGTGTTAGAAAAGTGGAGAGTTTATGGATCGTTTGTTTATTCATTGTGAGGTTGCTTCAGAGATGTGGAATGTGTATTTTCAGTTAATTGGTGCTGTTTGGGTGATGCCTCGCAGGGTGAGTGACTTGTTGGGTTGTTGGAGGGGACAATTGGGTAATAGTGAGGTTTTGCAATTATGGAGGTTGGTTCCTTTGTGTTTGATGTGGTGTATTTGGCGCGAGAGGAACGTTAGGAGTTTCGATGATTGAGAGATTGGCTTGACAGAGTTGAAGAGGCAGTTGTTGCAAACCTTGTATAATTAGAGAATGGCTTGGCATACTACGCATTTTTCTACTTTTTCTGAATTTTTAGATTTATGTTTTTCTTTCTCGTTAAGATAGGGATTCTCTTGTATACTTTCCGTGTACTAGGGTTGCACTTTGTTTCAATATATATTACTTATTGAAAAAAAAAGTTGCTCTGATATCATTTGTAACGTCCAAGAGAAGGTACCAGCTAAATCTGTGCTATAACTTTAAAATGACTAGCCAAATTGCAATTAGAGTTTCTTATAATCACTTATAAAGTCCAATCTGACTTAATAAATAATCAATGTGGGACGTAGCACCCGTGATAATCTTTTTAATCGACTCACTCTATGTGGGCAATTCATTTCCCAATGTGGGACTAAGTTTCAAGGGTGTCATAGACTCTACAAACTAGAGTCCCAATCAAGGTAACCTCCACATGCATGGTTCCATGTAAACACCAAACTTCAATACTAATTCCCAAATTAAGATTGAGTGCCCTTGCTAATTATTCATCTAATCCACCACTTTTGGGCTTATCTTGAATCAATGGATTATGAAACGGATTAACTTGCTCATCAATTGCATCTTCTTCCCTAACACTTCTTCCTGTAGGTTCGAGGCTTGATGCTAACCTTTGGTGCCTCAAGTTGGGCTCTTGTATGATCTCCATGCAGGTTTTGCGTCTCTTGCACAAGTTTCTCCATTATTCTTTGCATTTGTAACACCTCTTGGGCCTAAAAACTCATGGTTTTTGAGCTATCACAGAGACTGATGTAGGAAAAACCTACAAAACCCATCTGCTTAGTACTAGAGATGCTTAATGATCAAAGAGAGAGCAATAGAGATCAAAATTACAGCGTCAAAGGGCTGGTCTTCTGAGCTACAGAGCTAGGAGAAAGAAAAAAAAGACTTTCTTTGTTGGATAATTATCAAGATCTCAGTAAGAATCAAGTTAAAGCCCTTAGACTCACATTTATACCATAAAACCTAATTAAATCAAACCCTAACCGTCGAAAATAATAAGACCTTAGCGGTCTGAAATAAACGAAATAAAGTGCCCAAAAAGACATAAAAAACCCTAAATATAAAATTGCTACAATACCATGAACAATACTTGTGCTACAGTAAGCAGTGATTTTCTTGTTTCATTGTTTGTGTTTTCATTTTTCTGGTTTGCTGCTCCTGCATCAGAGCATCAATGTTTTGTGAAGGCAAACTGAGAGTCTGCGACTAAAGAAGAAAGAAGACTTGTGAAATGCAGGTTGTACACAATCCAGAAAGAAAATTTTGAACTTCTGGTTGAAGGGGCATAGATTGTAATTGTGGAATTACTCTCAACCCTAATATTTACTAATCATTGTTTTTTCCTCTTTTCTTTTTCAATATTGAATGATGAATGATGATAGGAATCCCAAGGGGTTGGCTCAAGTGGTAAGAGTCTTAGTCTTTGTGGTAGTCACATGAGGTCTAAGGTTCGAATCCCCTTGGGTGCAAACAATTTCTTGGGGCCAGCCCGCCGGCGAAGCCGGAATATTATCCGATCTGTGTGGAGGGGGTGCTTTACACGGGTCCGAGGTTTACCTGACAAGGGTGGATTCACGAAGTGGTCCTGCTTTGGAGGGGTTCCTCGTCATAAAAAAATATTGAATGATGATAGGAAGGCGAAGCGGAGATAAGAATTTGGGACAAAACCAATATTAAGAACATAGCAGTTACAATGTTAATGATATTATTTAACAATAAAGAGGTACATCCAGAATAATTTTCCATTTCTAGTTCCTCGTCAGAATCTAGGATTAAAAAGTACTACTTATAAACTTATACTTATGTCACCATACTTATTTTGTTCACGCTTCTTAACAAATACAAATTATAGTGACCATTGGGGTAACAAAAAGAGGACAATGGCTTTCTTTGCTTGGTCTGTGTCTCTAAGTAAGATACTTATAATTGATAATCTTAGGAAATCTAATAACATTATTTTATACTGATGTTGCATTTTGTTAAGTCTATAGCAAAACAATGGACCATCTATTACTATATTGCTCCTTTTTTTTTGAAACTCTAGTTACTTGTTTTCATTGTTTGGAATTATGTGGGTGATGCCTCAGATGGTTGGCAGAAGATGTTGACATATTAGAAGATGCATTTTTGTAGGTATTGGAGTGGTGCAATTTGGAATGTCATGCCCTTGTACGGCACATGGTGCATCTTGAGAGAAATAAATACTTGTACCATGATGGCACTGAGCTCCCATTGTCTTAGTCGAAGCTTTTGACTTTGTGATTGCTGTAGGACTTGATGGTGGCTTCTGCTTGTTCGCTTTTTCTTCTTTCTGTTTTTTTTTTTTTTGAATATGTGCAATTTTAGGTCTTAACCTTTAGGGTTTCTCTTATACTTCTTGTGTACTAAGGTAGGATCCGTTTGTGCCTTGCTAGTAAATTTTATTACTTTCCGCAAAGAAAAAAAAATGAAATAGGATAGGGGTTAGGAAGTGTCCTTTGTGGTCTTATGCGACCAAAATATCAGCATGATGAAAAAAGTGATGATCAGAAAGATCTTGCTGTCTAAGTATAAGTAATTTAACAGATATCCAGCATGGAGATGTTTGATCTCGGAGGAAACTAAAATGTCAGAATCAATTCAAACAAGTCCCTAGGCTTTCTTGGAATTAAGATATTATCATTATAAATTTAACACAAGGAGACCTAAAGTTCCGAATTATTCCTATTTAAAGCATGTATTTTGGTTAACAGTGGTAGAGATTAAAATGATAGGTCTTTCATGCAGAGGTCCTTGTTGAAAGTCTTCTTTTTCTAATCCAGTGATGCATAGATTATTAAATAACAGCAATATAAGGTATTTATCTATTTCTTACCATATAGAATTATAATGTGTTTGATTTTAGATAATCTGATAGTATGAAAACCTAATTTAATTGGGTTTTAATCTTATGTAGATTATGGACCTATCTCTTGTGTCTTACCCTTTTTGTTAATGAAAGTTTTGGCCTTTCTTTATTGCTCATGCAGTACATTTTAACTTTATATAAGTAAGATTTTTGTTTGGTTGTCTTTGTCTTACTTTCTCACTTTGGATGCAGGAGAGACGGTACTTACTGAAGGAATTCCCAGAACTAGTCTCCCATGGAGAAGGTTCTAAGGTTTTGGAGGTGGGATGTGGCAATGGCAGTACTGCTCTCCCAATTTTACGGTAACCTCAAGATGGCCTCAAATTGAATTCACTGTAGTCTGTACATCAATGTTTTTTAAAATACTGGATAATTATAGGGAACTGCCTAATCTATTCAGTTAATTATCCTGAATTAGAGTTTCATTATAGTAGCTCCTGCTTTTGAAACAGTATATTGAAATGAACCCAAGATTCCATTCCTACAACCCTTGATGGAATTTCAGGTTTAGAAAAAGTTGAACCTAGGTTTAAATTAAACCACTGCAAAGCAGAAAGAGGAAAATGATTTTAAAAAAGCTTGTACCCTTTGTGATGGTAACTTATGATTTTGTTGATAATTGTTAGAACATTTTGATCTTAAACACTAATGTCCTACTTTTAATGTAATTTATTACATAAGGATGGGAATAGCAGAATGAAGTAACAAAATAGAGAAGCTGCAACTGTTATTTAGTTTTACTGAAATGGATTAGCTCAGCAAGATCGAGTTTTGAGTTATAGTAGTTAGTCTTGTCGTATGTGTTACTAGCCTGCCCTGGTCACCTAGATGTTGTAGATATGTCGATAGATGGGGTTAAAGTGTGGATACTGCAGAAAAGCCTGATATTCATTCACTATACTGGAGGATGAAAATTTGATTGAAGATAAACTCTGAATTTGATAGCATCAGAGCACAACCTAACTTTTACCATAAAAGAACGTGAAGAATCTCTTGGAATTTAAAAAGAAGCACTGAATAAGGTAAGGCTCTCTTTGGTTCAAATTTTTCCTTTGATTTCAAATAGCAGTTTCTTTTTTAGTTACTATTTTAGATATTTTTGTGTGATAAAGTAATATAAGCAAAAATATGCTTTGTAACTGTCACTGATTGAGCAGAAATGTTCAAGATAGGAATATACAAACCCTCCTAAGATCAAGATTCAAAACTTACCCTGTTTTTCTATTGATCATCTTGGTAGTATAATTTTTTTTTTTCTTTTAGAAGTGTTTTTTTTTTTTTTTTGCTTAAAAGCAACATTTTTTATTAGAAACCCCTTCTAGTTTTTTATTAGAAGTTTATCTAGCATCACAAGTACCTGGAAATTTTAAATTTTGTCATGGTGATGAGGGAGGACCATGGAACATATTCAGGAAACTGGCTGTAAGTCACAATTTTAAATGCATCAATTATTGGAAATATTTTTAGGTCTCTTTATGGAATTCCTTATCTCCAGATGGCTTGAGTTTTTGACAAAATTGCCAGTTTTGTTCAAGCAAAAGGTGCAAATTAGTCATATCACATAAGGAATTAGCATTAAATTTTGTTGATTGGAAAATTGAAATAAATCTCATAAATTTAATCAAGTTATAGATCTTTGTCGTAGGCTCCAGATCATGCTGCTAGCCTTCTACCTGATTCCTGACAGACTTCAATTTCCTGTGTAGTGGCAATGAACACATCATTGTTTATGCATGCGATTGTAGCAGTGAGACTCTGGAGAGGGCTGAAGAGATTATAGATGCTGCTACTTCAGTATCTGTTAGACATCGTTTCCATACATTCTATTGTGATTTTTCAATAGCTGGTTTTCCAAAGTGGTTGGCCTGCCATACCTGCCGGGAAGTTTTTCTGCAAAAACAGCAAAGTTGCTTGTCAGGTTTTGAGCTTCCCCTGTTCCCTTGCTGTGTACTATTGTTGGGCACATATGCGATATGTACTCATGATTTTCTTTTTTCTTTTCCAGATGTGAAAGAAAATAATGGAAGTTATTTTAATGATTCGTGTTCACAGGAAGAAAGTGGCTGTTGCATTGGTGGTGTGGATTTTGTTACCTTGGTATTCACTTTTATTCCCCAAAACCATTTTAAGTTCACATAGCTATGGGACCTCTGGATGTACCTTGAGAATATAGAAAGATAAATTAGGGCCCTGTATGTTTTATATGTATATATACACGGGGAGATAACTCTCTTTAAGTGAGTTAAGTTGGTTTCTCTAACTTGAATGATCATTCATTTCAAAATTGCAATATAGCTTTATATTTTCATTTGATGATTGTGATGATGTCATCGCATATCCCTACCAAAGTTTTTGTTCAAATTCTATGCAATTTAAAATGGATTAATTTGATATCCATAGACAGAAATATGTCCTTGGCTTTCTTGTAGCAATTACCACTCATGCCGGTTAAATTTTTATTAAGTAAAAACCTTTATGTCGGTATACTGCCTTTTCTTAATGCTGCTTGTTATGTTTGATATTGCAATACATGGAATCTGGATTTTGCCTTAAGTTCTCTAAGTATCTTACTATTTTGGCTCTTAAGTTCCATTCTCAAATTCATCTTATTGGTCGTTATTTCCATTTGTGATGCATTGTTTGATTTGTAAGAACAACTCATGCACCTGCACAGTATTGAACTTCTGATCTCAACCTCCAACTCTTATTTTTATTCAGGGTGGGGGATATGCTATTTGGTGTTAGAACCATTGGCAACCAGGTGAGACATTGTTGTCTACTGTCCAGTGATTGCATCAAATAGTATAAATGATCCCATATTTTTGGTACAACAGTTGTAGAAGTGGGGTTCTACTGTATATAGCATGTTGGTTGTCCCGGTCTTTTCTGAAAAGGACACAAATTTCATGAGAATGAGAAATATGCTGAATTCAATATAGGCATCTCCTGAATATAGCATGCTGATGGCAGATAGTAACATGATTTGATATATGAAAAGGAAAAACATTTTAACTTCTGGTACATACCATTTACAAGCCAAAAAAGTTCCAACGAGTCAAGTCTCAAGGTCAAATCTTTTGAACAAAATTACAATTAACATACACATGCATAGAGCTTTATATCAGTACCACAGTCGTTAGAGGGCAATGATATTTTGAGTGCATGTAGGAATGTCCTGTTGCCAAAGCTAATAAGCTTTAGCTCAAATGGTGCCTCCTCCTTTTGTAAGAATAGGTTGGAGGGTGTGGTTGTGGATTCACGACTTATTTGGCTGCGCATGTAGAGGAATGCTAGGTTTACAAAATTTTTTACAAGAAAAATTCTTACAAAGTGATGTGGCACAACATGATTGGGAAGGAGATGAATTCAAATTTTGAGAAATCCAATCATGTTGTGCCACATCACTTTGTAGAAGTTTTTTTTTGTATAAAATTTTGTAAGCCTAGCATTTCTCGTGCATGTAACTTGTCATTGAAAGACAAAAAGAATAACCTGTTGCGAAATTGAAAAAGAAAAAAAAAAAAAACTATTGCTAATGGAGAAAACAGAATAGCAAGCTTTGTGTTCATGTTTTACAAGATGCTAGCCCATGATGATATTCATTGTTATATAATATGTTGGGGCTGTCATCAGCTGTGAAATTCCATTTCTGGGTGATAAATTGGGGAAAGTACTCTAAACTTATGTGTTTTGCTGTTCTGCATGGCTTCCATTATCCACCGTATTTGTTTTCTTGATTGAGACTCCTAACTTGCCTACTGATGGAGATTAATGTACTGGGCGCTATGAAATGGTGCAAGGCATTGCTTCCCAACTTTCATGTTTTCTGCAATCACAGTTTTATTTATTTTATTTTATTTTCTAATTTGAAGATATTTGTCATCATGTTTTCTTTTGCTTATATAATTATTCATGAAAGTATGTTGCCCATTTTTTTGACAGAGTCTCGTGTGTCAATGGACTTATCAGGAATTAGTTATGTGACATCTAGATAATCATCTTTAGCAACAAAGTTCATATAGAACATGCTTCTTGCATATCGTTCCATGTTAATACTTGCTTTGTTCCTTGATTAAGAGTCTTCAATCCTGCTTGAACCTTTCTCGCTAATCAACACCCTGAACTTCTGCATAGAGCATGGTCTATCTTTGTACTCTGATTCCATGACAAATGTATTGTCATTTTGATATCTGAGTTGCTTCTTTTATTGTGTAATATGTCAGATATTTACTCTATCAGCTGTACCATTCCAGAGGATGCCAACATCCATCAAGGAGTGCTTTTCTGTTTTAAAGCCAGGAGGCATGCTCTTATTTAGGGATTATGGTAATAGTTAATGTACTATTTTTAAGTTAGTAGAATTTTGTCGATCTTTTGTCCTTGCACTTGCTGACACCAGTTAAGCTGAAGAATTCAGGTCTATATGATATGACTATGCTTCGATTTGAGTCCGACCAAAGAGTGGGGTTCAGGGAATACACTCGATCGGATGGAACCCGTTCTTATTTCTTCTGTTTAGATACCGTAAGAGATCTCTTTGCAGGTGCAGGCTTCATTGAGGTATACTCTTAACTTTTGGGTTGATTGGTGCTGATTGACAATCTCCAAAAATTAAATTTTATACTTTTTCCTTCCTTTGGGGTTTCAATCTCCTAATAATTGCCACTATATGGAGATTGAAAGTCCAGAAAAATCGTTTTCTTTTGACTTGTGCTTATTTTGAACCTCTTATGCACCCCCTGCAGCTTGAGCTTGAATATTGTTGTGTTAAATCTGTGAATCGCCGAAATCAGAAGAGCATGCGGAGGGTGTGGGTTCATGGGAAGTTTCAGAAGCCCGTGTGAAGTCAGAGATACCTCTTTTGTTGAGGTACTATTTGAAGAGAAGATGAATTTTTCTTACCCTACGGTTTGATGAAAAACTGTTCTTTTATATTTCTAGTTCTTTAATGCTTTCAATCTATGCAAAATGCTGTGCAAAAGTTAATGCCCCACCCAAAACAAAAAAAAAAGAAAGAAAGAAAGAAAGAAAGAAAGAAAGAAAGCATTTGTTTTTCTCATGTTGATGGGGAGCTTCCTGTCCCTTGCAACCTTTTCTTTTTATTCTAGTTGTAATGCAATTTTTTTTTTTTTTTTTTTAAAGAAATGTTAGGTTTATAAAAAACAACTTTTACAAAGTGACGTGACACAACATTATTAAATTTTTCAAAATTTGGATTGATCTATTTTTCAAATATGTTGTGCCACATCACTTTGTAAGATTTTTTTTTTTTTTAATATTTTGTATATTTAGCATTCCTAATTTTTTATTTTTTTTTGGGCAATATGCCTAAGGTCCACACTTTGCGACCGTGCAAATAAAGATTACTGAGTATTTGAAGGGGTCCAATCTTTGTCAACTTGTCATAAATTGATCTTAATTTCGTGAAAGAAACCAAGACATTGTTGGTTACCACACCTTTCCCAAGAGGTTATTTTATTTTTATTTTTGATGTTGCTATAGCAAGGGGCAATGCTGCACAAGTAGAGCCATTTGAATTTTGACTCCATGATGTGAACACTTCCTATTTCTGTCAGTCATTTTGCCAGCAGCATGATTTTCGATATTATATAATACTCTAAACTCCACCTGAGCAAATCTTATATATATATATATATATTCTAGGTTCACATACTGTTTGATATAATCTAAATTATTTAGATCATTACTTATGTTAACCGGATGGCTTTCATTAGTTGGACCAATCTTTTGGTAAACTAATGTTGGACCACTTAATGGTTTGGGGAATGCGAACATTCGCATTATTTTGGTTACTCTGAATTAACAGAGTTTAGTTCTTAGGACTTCTAGTAATAGCTTGGAAGTTCATGTTGGTTCCAGTGCACTCATAGTAAATTCTATAGATCAAAGCTAAAGGTTGAACACTTTCTAAGACATTATATCCTGAAGTCTTAATGTTCAAAGTTAAAGCTTTTAACATGTGAGAATCGCTTAGGCTTACTGTAAAATCTGGATAACAGTCAAAGTGAATCGAACCATTATACAAACTTGATTCAATGACTCCGAGAGTATTATCACTGAAATCAGTGAATTGTGCATCTCATAGACATAACAAGACTGAGGCATTAAGGCCTTTTCTTGTAAGAGGCTTAACTGCGATCTGTACTAATCCAATGTGGATGTAGTTGTGACCATCATACTGATGTTTTCTTATGGACTTTGGGCTGAATAGTTGGCATGTTTCATGCTTTTTACTCAAAGCATAGACTTGTTCAAAAGTCTTGACATAATGCTCACTTTTGAACAATGTCATTGACCATTTTTTCCTGTAGATTTCTCTACTAAGGACCTTAGAGATGTTCTAATCATTGAAATCAACAAAAGGGGGGCGAAAGCACAGAAATTCTAAAAGAATCTCTGATACATAGTATGAATTGAAATGTTAGATGGATAGATAAACAGAGTAACTTTCATACGTATGTGAACATAAGGTGAAGAATACAGAGGGATAGTGTATTCAACAATCAACATAGAGTTTACAAAAGTAATGCTTGATGAAAACTTACAAATAACTTGTGGACAGATGATCAAAATTGTTTTGATTGATGCATGGAAAACAAATATTAAAAGTGTTTACAACATTTGGCTTGTGAGGGGTTTTGGGATCTTCAGAGAGAACAAAGAAGTGGTGTAGTAAAATGCCTCTGCCTTCTTCGAATACCTTGTGGTCCTTTTATAGCCTTAGGGGATGGACTAGAGCTTGGGAGAATGGGTTGTTCGGAGTGCTTGCCAAAAGCAGATTTCTTTTGCTTTTACTTAGGTGAAACGCACCGAAAGCGGGGGTAAACTTAGATGAATAGTAAAAAGTTACTATTGATAAATAGTACCTGTCGGGTGGCCGACAAAACACTATTCAACTTATTTGTCCTTTTTTCTACCGACAGAATTGTTCTGTGGTAAATCAGTCACTAAGGCTTTCATAAGGATCATGGGCGTCTTGGAAATGATCAAAGTTAAGTTGGCTTAATTTGGCTGAAGATTCAGTTGTGGAAGCTTCTTCTTCATCATCACTTGCCTCAGCAAACTGTTGCATGAAAGCAAGAGCAATTTGCTTTAGGTCTTTCTTAGTTGTCTTCTTGCCTTTGGAGGAGGTAGAAGATCCTGACTTAGTAGCTTTAGGAAGTTGGAGAGCTGGCTCAGTTTGAATGCCTTGGGCTGTTGGAGAAGCATTTACTTTGGAAGGAAACTCAGAGTAAAAGCGGGATAGAGTTTGTTTAATTTTGAACTTATCCCACCACTAAACATACCATTGTCTAGAAACATAATTGGCACTTATTGCATATTGCCATTTAAGAATTCACGGTACTTTGTATCTAGCAAAGAAATGGATCATAATTGGGAACTGTGCTTCATGTTGACTCAACTTATGAACATTTGAAAAGATCCTTATTAACTCATGAATTTGCTCAGGAATGATCTCATTGATAGGGCCATGCACTTGCCACTAACGAAGGAACCATAAGGAAATTTTTTCCTTGAAGTTCTTATCAAAGTTGAGGAACTGGGAATGGCTGAAAGTCTCATTTTGGTGCAGGAAGATCTTGTACCAAGCTTCAATGTAATCATGGTAACAGTCATGGTAGCAGTATTGAACTGAATGATCACGAAGGCTTATGCAAGTATGAGGGTGAGATCCCCAATCAGATTGGTTGAGAATCTTCATAACATAGAAAGAATGATAAAGGACTTTTGTCTTATCATTAGTATCCGTGATCGAATTGATCTGGACAGACTTAGTTTGGAAGAGGATATTTGCCGTCCACCCCCTTAAGTGACTTAAGGGGGTGGACGGCAAGGAAATGTCAAAGCGAGGGATAATATGCTTGGGCAAGGGCTTCAGGGGTTTTTATGTGGCTTAATTCAGACTCAATGTAGAAAAGGTTTTGGGCTGGGGACTTAGCATAATAAGCGGAGGTTTTTGCATAAGAAAGTGGGGTATAGGGCTTAGGTTGTGAAGACACAACGAAGGGATCAAACTCATTTACAAGGGCCGTTTGAAAGAAAGGCCTTTGGGAATGGTTCCAAGAGGAGTGTACTTTCCTGCAACTTGTAAAGGGGAGTTTCTTAATACTAAGTCCAGAGGACTACTAGTAAGGGAACTTGGGGTGACTAGCTCAAAGGGATTAGGTGTAATGTCTTTTTGGCTTATGTGGTTTACATGTTTACTGGTGGAAGCTTTCTAGGATTTTTTATCTACCATTCTTCCCTTGCAAAACCTCACGGTTAGGAAATCGGGAATTGAATTTTGACTTCCTTTATTGTACTCAATATCAAAATCAAATATGCTTAAGATTGTTTGTCATCTTGTAAAAATTTGTTTTGATGCAATGTTTTTAACATCTTTTTCCAAAACATGTTTTGCACTTTTGCAATCAACTCTCATTAAAAACTTTTGATTCAAAAGATCATCTTGAAATTTTGAAATGCATAATACTATAGATAAAATCTTTTTTTTTAATAGTACTATAATTACTCTATGCAAAATTCCAAACTCTTGAATGGAAATGAACAATTTGTTCAGGTTGATTGGAATGAATTTTTTGTTTAAGAATACCACCGTAACCAATGTCGGAGGCATCAGTCTCAAGATCTTAAAAGAATTGACAATTGGAATGCCAAGACAAGCAAAGTCTGGATATATTGCTTAATTTCTTTGACTAAAAAAGTGTGGACGGGTGTCCAAGATGGAGGATTTGTTTGACGTCTATCAAATAAAGGCTTGCTTTTCTTGCGAAGATTTTGATAAAAATCAGCAACATAGTTGAGAGATCCAATGAACCGTTGGAGCTGGGTCTTCTCAAGGATTTTATTAGGAAACTTATCAACGAATTGGATAACTCGATTAATTGGACTTATTTTAGATTGATGGATATTGTATCCAAAAAATCTAATATTAATTTGAAACAACTTAATTTTAGTAGCAGAGACTACTAAACTATTAGTTTTGATAACTTTTAGAAACGATTTCAAATTTTTTCAGTGTTCTTCAACGGACTTAGAAAAAATGAGAACATCATCAATATAAACATTGGAGAATTTACTCAAAGGGCTTAGAATATCATTCATGATATTTTAGAATTCACTTGGAGCATTTTTTAAACTAGAAGGCATAACGTTCCATTCGTATTGACCAAAAAGAGTAACAAATGTCGTTTTATACTTATCACTTTCATGAATCTCATTGATAGAGCCATGCACCTGCCACCAATGAAGGAGTCATAAGGGAATTTTAACCTTGGAAGTTCTTATCAAGGTTGAGGAACTAGGAATGGCTGAAAGTCTCATTTTGGTGCAATGTTTTTAACATCTTTTTCCAAAACATGTTTTACACTTTTGCAATCAACTCTTATTAAAAACTTTTAATTCAAAAGATCATTTTGAAAGTTTGAAATGCATAATACTATAAATAAAATCTTTCTTAATAGTACTATAACTACTCTGTGCAGAATTTCAAACTCTTGAATGGAAACGAACAATTTGTTCAAGTTGATTGTAATGAATTTTTTGCTTAAGAATACCACCATAACTAATGTCGGAGGCATAACAGCTTAAAGGTTAACAAAAATAATAATCTTGATAAAATTGAGCAAATGCATAAGGAAATTGTAGCAAAACAACCTAGTACCTCACACACTGTGGCAATTGCTACCATACCAAGTTCATTTGAAACAGAAACCACTTCGGAATCTAATTCAGATGATGAGATTAAGCAGATTGAGAATGCATTCCAAAACCTTGAGTTGAAAAGAATGCATAAGTCTAAAGTGACCCCAACAAGCAATCTTAAGCATATTTGATGCTTGATGGTTTTATGATCTATTGCATAAAGACATAATTCGTAAAAGCAAGTCTCCTTGGTCATGTTTTGCTTTTTATGTTCAGAAAAACGCTGAACTAGAAATAGGAGCACCAAGATTGGTCATTAATCATAAGCCTCTTAACAAAGTTTTAGAATGGATAAGACATCCAATCCCTAACAAGAGAGATTTAATCAATAGGTTAAGTAAGTCAATTATTTTCTCTAAGTTTGACATGAAGAGTGGATTTTGGCAAATTCAGATTCATGAAAGTGATAAGTATAAAATAGCATTTGTTACTCCTTTTGGTCAATACAAATGAAATATTATGTCTCTTGGTTTAAAAAATGCTCAAAGTGAATTCCAAAATATCATGAATGATATTCTAAGCTCCTTGAGTAAATTCTCCATTGTTTATATTGATGATGTTCTCATCTTTTCTAAG
>FXXK01001391.1:219653-280434 GCA_900184695.1 Betula pendula
CGAAGACATCACCCCTTACCCAGGTCACGAGAGTGATGCTTTACCCAATCCTTCTACTTTCCCCACTCCTGCTACTGCCAAACCACGGGACGAGATTGAATCCATCCTTGATGACCAGCTTGTATCCACCCGGCGAGGCGGCTATCAGAAATTCCTTGTCAAGTGGAAGAATCGGCCCATATCGGATTGCTCTTGGCTCCAGACTGAGGAAGTTCAACGCTTAAATCCTGACCTCTATGAATTTTATCAAGCTCAACATTCGTCAGAGTCGAATACTTTTCCAGAGGGAGGGAATTGATAGAGTACACGTATACCACTAGTCTAGGAGATCGTATACGTTATGTTAAGCTCCCCTGTTAAGGGCTGCAATAGTTTTTTGTAATCCAATAATGGGCCAAGCCCAAGTCAGTGTGTTAGAGTCCAGTTAATCAATAACGGGTTTGACCCGAGTCCAGTCAGTTTAGGGTAGGGTTTCATACGTAAACCTATATAAGCGTATCATGTATTCTGGACAGGCATGCAATAATATGATATTTTCTCTTAAGAAGGTTTGAGATGCGACGTCTCTTTGCTTGGTGAGACGCCATAGCCGCAAGTGTTCTTGTGTGTGTGATAGTTTTGTGATTGCTGTGCAAGTCTCTTCCTACAGGCTGCATCAGAATATTCTCATATTCAACTAAATTCCACATTTCTCCTATTCCTTCGGATAGCAATTTTGTGTTTCCTATTCCTGCTTTTGATTCAGTTTCATTCCTTGCTCTATCTTCTTCTCCCATACTTCTATCTGATTCTCATGCTCCATTACATGTTGGCCACAATTATGATATTCTCCATTCTGCCACTGAATCAGCATATGATATTCTCACTAATTCTGCTTTGCTTCCAAATGAGTTTCAAATACCTCATCGTCGATCATCTTTAGCCAAAAATCCGCTTGGTTACTTGTAGGATTTTCATTGCCAATTGGCTTCCTCCTATCACTCACTCTCATCCAATCCTAAGAACATTGATTCTGCATCTTTAGGTATTCCATATGCTCTATCTTCTTTTATTTCTCATAACAAGCTCTCTCATTCTCATAAAAAGTTTGTTTTATCTTTTTCTTCCAACTTAGAACCTAAGTTTTTCCATCAAGCTGTCAATTGTTCTCATTTGTGTGATGCTATATAATTTGAAATTATTGCTCTAGGGGAGAATAACACTTGGACTCTTATTGTGTTGCCATCTAACAAACACCCAATTGGGTGTAAGTGGATTTACAAGATTAAGTATAAAGCTGGTGGTTCAATCGAGTGATACAAAGCCCATCTTGTAGCTAAGGGCTATACTCAATGTGAAGGTCTCAATTACTATGAAACTTTTTCTCCAGTTGCGCAGCTCACTAATTTTCGGTGTCTTCTTGCTTTAGCTACTGCCAAGAATTGGCATCTACGTCAAATTGATGTCAGTAATGCCCTTCTTCATGGGGATTTCAATGAAGAAGTCTATATGTAACGCCCTAAGAAATTAATTAACTTGTAATTAATTCCATAGTATATTTCCTAGCCTTAAACTGCACAGGTTAAGACTCAGGGATATTTTTATTCTCATGGAATGATAACTAAAAAAAAAAAAACATAGGCTGAGAATCACGAAAATTTCCTGGATTAGGTCAAACAATTTAACCCGCCCAAAGTACTTCCTTGTATGGTGTCCAAACCAATTAACGGGTAACTGACTGGATCCACTACTTATATCTACTTAATAATATTTATCAGAGCTGATAGTGGAAGTAATTGATCTGAGCTTAGTAAACATCATCTAGGTATATTCAGTCATATCATCAATAATGAACACAGAGCTTAATAAATAATTCAACCAATCAAACCTAGATATGCAGACTGTCTCCCTGATATCATTCTTTCGAAAAAATAACTCACAACTCGTTGATTTCCTGATGGTAAAACACCAAGATGTTTTACAAGAAATGAAAATAACTGAGTAAGTTTATTGATTTAGTAAGTAAAAGACCGTGAACTATCTTTATGAAACATCTTCCAAAATGGTTGTAAATGTCATGATTTTATTGAAAGTTATAAAATGGCACTCTATCTCCGTTATTATACTATAGAGAAAGTCTTGGTTTGTTTTCGAAGAAGTAGCATAAATTTTGGCAATTGAGCACTAAAGTTGTAATGCAAAGAACATGATATACATATATTAAGAATTAAGTCATATATTAACAATATGATTTATCCGAGACATTAACCCTCTCTCAACAAAGTTTGCGCGTTCTGAAGGACTTTTGGTACAATTTCGGTACTTCGAACATTGCACAAATGTACCGTCTTATACTAGCAGTCTAACCGAGTCCGACCTCGGGTAGCCCACACTAACTAACAAAACCAAAACAGTGACCTCGCTCAAAGAATGGTGCCCTAGTCACAAAATTATAACCATTGGATCAAAGGCACACATTTAACAATAAAACATTTAACCATAGGGTTAACCTGTAATAATAATAAGCCCATGGCTGTTTTTTCCGCACAAGACGGTGTACAATGTCATATGATGCAATTATGCTGCTTTTATTGAAAGATAAGAATATTCATATAAGCAAATATCATAACAAAATGAGTATGCTCAGTCAACTGACATATCGCATTCCACAACAAAAGCAGTTTCATTACTCAGTGATTTACTTATCTCTAATGCTTATCCAACTTTCTAGTCATCCCGAAAATCTTGTTATTGCGAAATATACCCAAAATCTGCTAAGAATACTATCTTATTCTAAGGACCGTTAATAAAGCATGCAGCCCTAATTTAGAATAAAAACCCTAATCATGCAATCTTGAGTACCAACGATCGTACCTTGTATAGATCGATGGTTCTTATCCTTGATAAATGATCGTTCGTTCTATATAGTGAATTATTCGTTTGTAAGTCAGAATGCATGACAAAACTTAAATTACCATAGAAACCTATTTTAAACCGAATCTAAATCCTCTAATAATCTCATATAATCATATCTAAAACACATGAATGTGAAAGCTTGTGAAAATGCACGTAAGTTTATAATCATTTTTGGAAAAACGTATTAAAATAAGGGTTAAACATTTTTTTGGTCCCTGTGATTTACTCGATTATCAAACAGCTACCTCGTTTTTGAAACGTATCAAAGGTGGTACCTGTAGTTAACATAATTAGCAAGTTAGTACTTCCGTCAAGATTTCATCCAAAAATTAACGGAGTGCCACGTCACCACCAATTAAAATGCGACACGTGTCCAGTTGACTAAATTTAAATGCCACGTCAGCCAAAAATAATAAAATAATAAAACTTAAAAAATAAAAAATAAAACTTTAAAAATCCTAAACTTTAAAAAAATAAAATAAAAAATTTAGATAGTGGAGGTGGCTGGCCACCCCCATTTTGGCCAAAGGAGCCACCCCCTATGGCTGGCCAGGGGGTGGCTGAAACCACCCCAAAAGCCAAGGGGGGTGGCTCGGCCACCCCCAAGGGCCTTAGGGGTGGCTTCGGCCACCCTAGACTGGCCAGTCTGGGGTGGCCGAAACCACCCCCAAGAGCCCAAGGGAGTGGCCGGCCACCCCGGTTGGCCTTGGGGTGGTTTTGGCCACCCTAGACCGGCCGGTCTACAGGTGGCCGAACCACCCCAAGGGCCTTGGGGGTGGGTCGGCCACCCCTAGACCAGCTGATCTGGGGTGGCTGAAGGGTGGTCGAGCCACCTCCTTGGGCTTTTGGGGATGGTTTCGGCCACCCCTTTTGCAAGCTAGGGGTGGCCAAACCACCCCCTGGCCAGCCATAGGGGGTGGCTTGAGCCACCCCTTTGGCCAAAATGGGGGTGGCTGGCCACCCCCACTGTCTATTTTTTTTTTTAAAAAAAAAAGTTTAGGATTTTTAAGTTTTTTTGTTTTTTAAGTTTATTATTTTATTATTTTTGGTTGACGTTGCATTTAAATTTTGGTCAACTGGACACGTGTCGCATTTTTATTGGTGGTGACGTGGTGCTCCGTTAATTTTTGGATGGAATCTTGACGGAAATACTAATTTGGTAATTATGTTAACTACAGGTACCACCTGTGATACGTTTCAAAAATGAGGTAGCTGTTTGATAATCGGGTAAACCAAAGGGACCAAAAAAGTGTTTAACCCTTAAAATAATGAAATCTCTAAAACATGCATAATCTAAACTTTAAAACACATGGATTAATACTTTGATGAGTAAAACACTAATAAACAGAATCTAGACAGGGAAAGTGTGGAGTTTACCTTCTTGGAGAATGAAATCCTCCAAGCTCTCTCATTCTTCTACAAGGATTTCCCTCTTGACTCCTCACAAGTTTGGGATGAAATGGCTCTAGGACGAATGGTGAATGCTCTGGGAGTAAAGGGGGGTATTTATAGGAGTAATGGTTGAGTGAAGGTGGTTCAAAAGTGAAATTACCATATTCAGACTTAAACGAACGTTCATGTACTAGTCAACGATCGATCATGTAGCTTTTGACACATGTCCTGTAAAGGGTCAGACGTGTGGATGACATGAACAGTACTATTGATATACGATCGTTCGTGTACTATTGTAACGACCCAAAATTTTAATAAACATCTTATCCTTAAAGTTATATACAAAAGAGGCGATGCCATGGGAATATGAACATTTTGTTTAAAAGTAAAATTTACATTCCTTAAAGTTATATACAAAAGAGGCGATGCCATGGGAATATGAACATTTTGTTTAAAAGTAAAATTTACATTTTAACCTTCCTAATGTTAAGGATTTGAAAAGTTGTCCAGATATTTTTGTCTTTTGAGTATGTAAAGACTTCAAGATTCTTCGTGGGTGTTTTGTCTTTTCGTCCATTTGGTCTACCGTTATTTTTCTTGTGCACCATGTAATTGACGATTTTACCTTTCTTAGCTATACAATTGATCGCTTTGGTAAGGGTCTTTTAAATCCTTTCGTACGTACACAGTTCAGGTCTTCTTCTCCTTTGATAGAGCTCTTCTTTTGCGCTTGTTGAAAGATTTTCTTCCGATTTTGTGTCGATCCATCAAATCTTCAGAGAGATGCATATTTGATGATATGATTTACCAACTCTATCAAACAACCGGCTAAATTTTCGGCCAAAAATTCGGAGTCTTCAGTCGCTGAAGGGACAACACTAAGATAAAAGGCCAAAATTCAATTGGCATCATTTCTCTCCTCCTCTACATTCACCCATGGTAAGCCCCAATTTTTTTTTTCTCCATAGTTCACATTTTTCTCTTTCTTAGCTTTTCCAATTTTATTTTTTATTTTTTATTTTTATTTTTATTTTTGTATTTTTTATCTCTGTTTGTGAATGATTTTTGTTTTGTCTCTAACAAAGACCAAAAGCATCGAAATACCCATTTTTGTCCAAACCTCAAACATTAAGGTGGCTGTAACTTCGGGTGTATTCCCTACAAGCGCCTTAGAGTCGCCATCCTTGTTAGTGGTGGCGTTGATAGCAGTGCCGCTCTCTTCCTCCTCCACGCCGCTAGCCACTCCTGTGCCTCTTTCTACCTCAAAATCTTATTCCAAGTACGCTTTCTTGTATGCCTTCATGTTGCCCAAAGCTAAATTTAATTTAATACAGTAAAATTGTGTGCTTGAATGTAAACTAATTATAGGTACCCTCTTCTTCGATGCTAATTCTGATATGTGGTTTTTTGTAAGAAGGCTTTGAGAACTTTTGGTCATAGTGCCCATGGGAAGAATTTTTGAAATATGCAAAAGCTGTTTGTAATCAGGTCATTTTTTCTCTCATTTGTGATTTTCTTTAGAGCTAAAAAGTTGGGTTGTATTTGAAGATATAAGTACAGGATACGTATGGAAGTAAAATGTAATTTTCAATTTTTCCTTTCTCCAATTGAGCTTCAGTCCGATGATTTACATCTAGTCATGGTCCTATGATTTCCAGCCCTTTTTTTTTTTTCGTTTTTATTTTGTCTTAGTCATAAATTGGTACCCTTTGCAATTTATTTAATCTTTTGAATTTTTGTATGAAATTTGTTAAACCAACTATTATATTTATTTGGATGAAAATCTCTCATCTGGATGATTTCGATGCAAGGCTCTTGCTCTTACGTATGATAGATATAAGCTTCTCTTGATGTTCCAAGTATGCTTTCATGTATGCCTTCGTGTTGTCCAAAGTTGAATTTAGTCTAATACAGTAAAACTGTGTGCTTGAATGTAAACTAAGTATGGGTACCCTCTTCTTCGATGCTAATTTTGATATGTGGTTTTCTGTAAGAAGGCTTTGAGAACTTTTTGTCAGAGTGCCGCTAGAAGTTGTGCATCTAACCAATGAATATTGGAAGAATGTGGTATGTATTATTCCTTTGATTGTATCTTCTTTGGGTGATGTTCAATTAGCTAGCATTCACTTCTCAGTTTATCATCAATTAGAATTTCTATTGCTTGCTAACTATATTTGTACACTTATAGCTGTTTAACGTTCCATCCAACTTATCAAAAAAATTGTTTGATGTTCTATCCTGTGTATAAACTAAACTTGATTATAATTTTATTTGTTAGTCTTCTTCATAGCTCACATTCCTGTGTAGTGACCAGATGAAGTCATGAAAGGCTTAATTAATTTTTTTTTCTTAAGTGAAGAGAATTAAACATTTCAGATGTCTTACATTATTGAAGAGTATTGATGTGGCCGCACTTCTAACCCAGATGTTCTTTGCAATACAAGAATAAAGTTCAGTTTGTAATCAACTCAATCTAAGAGATGCACTTTTGACCAAACTATTCTTTTATCTATTTAATTTATTTGTTTACTTTAATAGATATCTGATACGAATTACTCCTTTGCGCATTAGGTTTTTGTTTGTTCAGATGGTATCATATAAACATTAGCATCAGATGGGAAGACAATGAGTATACTTCCTTGGAAACTCCAATGAATTCTTCAATACGAAGGTGCTCTAATGGAGTTATAGTAGCTCTTCTCTACATCCATTGATTACATGCCCGGTTTTGATCACTCTCTCCCCCTACAAAAATAACTTTTTCTAAGACTCAAATGTGAACATTGCAATTTATATAATTGGCTGATGGCTTTGTTGATTCAAGATTGAGTTATGTTGCTAATTAATTAACCTGCCATAACACTGACAATTGTAGTCTTTTGTTGTATTGTGAATGTGGTTATTCATGAATTAAAAATTGAAACTATAACGTTTGATATAATTAAGTAGAGTTGAAAAGGGACATGTAATTTGGTTTCAATATCTATCCTCATTAACGACAATTACAACAACTGCTATCAGTTTTTTTTCTTTTTTTTAATTCCTCCATTTTGATTGAGAGTGTGACTTTATGTTTTTGTATTTTACTTTGTGTAAGCATGTAGATTCTAAGATACACTAGTTTTAATTCCACTTACCCATTTTGAAGTACATGGTTGCTCCAGAATATTTTGCAAGTAGTTGCTCAAGAACTTTAAACTACTCTCAATGATTTTGATTTATTAGATACTCAGTATTTTGCTGTTGTTCAAGCTTGAATATATTTTTGCTTCACTTAATTGAAAACTTTTCAGCTAGCTTGGGACCTTTGATGTATTTTTAGATGAGCCAAGGACTAAAAGGTAGTAAAATTTGTTTGAGATGTAGCTCTTGATTTGAGTTCAGATGGTATATATGGAGCATGGAGGATTGATGACACATACAACAATTTTTCAACATAGCCTTTCCAGATCAAGTTTGCAAGTTAGAATGTTTTTTTTATCAATCTTGACTCTTTCAATCTATCTCTTGCAATACATGAGGTAGTGCTTCACTCTATTTTTTGTGTGTTTTGGTAATAAAAAATGGAGAATGAGATTGGCACCAAGTACCAAAAATAATTTCAAGTGTGTGTGTGTGCATGCACACCCTTCTCTTATGTTAATGTGCTATAAGAAAATATTTAGAAGGTCGGATTCTCCTCAACTATAAAATCCAGTTTGAGGTAGTAAATAGATGATCTCCATGGCCATAGCATCCCTCTTATCAAGGTTGGAATTTTGAGTTGATTAATCTCTGTTTAGTGTGAAGAAGTCTTAATTAATTTGTGTGCAACGATGTTGATATCTACATAGCCAAACCCTCCGCTAGCCCACTAGTGGACATTATTTTTTTTTTCTTTAGATATTAACCATTTCCTCTTCTGAGCAATAGAGTATACATGACACTTAGCTTTGGAAAAAATCTAACTCCACTATATTAGTAAAGAAAAGCAAAAGCAAAAGAAAAAGAAGTATCTAATTGTTATATCTAGTTAATTATACCTTGTTCCTTTTGGATTCTGGTAGCCCACTTGAGGACATGAATTTTAGGCATTTGTGATTGAGATATTAATCTTTTAGCTATCATATCCTAGCTTTTTACTGAGGATAAGGATTTATTGATGAAAGTCTTATTTGAATGATTTCATGAGTAGTGGATCCAAGTTTATCAAAGGCCTTAAAAGAATGAGAGCTTGACATTGTTGGTGGATTGAGTTCTTTGGTTTGTTATATGGGGTTGGGTTAATGGAGAGGGAGAAAACATGTAGAGCTTTAGCTTATCTATGTGTCTCCAATTTGAGGTTAAATGTTGTCTTATAGGCGAAGGGCTCTTTGACTTTCACATGGATTTTCAATGTCATGTACAAGTAACATTTTTGTCATTATTTGAAATTTTATGTCGATTGAATTTTTTTTGAGTATATTTGGTTATCTGTGATCAACTCTACTTCTCTCTCTCCCCCCCCCCCCCCTCTCTTTCTCTTTTACAGTTTTTTTTTTTTTTTTTTTTTTTTTTTTTTTTTTTTTTTCTAATTGAGTAAAGGAAAATGGTTATAGGTTTACATTAATGGGTGCAATCCAAGTGAAAGTTTCCCTTTTTCACTTGGATTTCACCCATTAATATATCCAAATTGATGACAATCATGTATGTCCCTATTATTGTGGCAAAAGAAAAGACATTTAGTGGAAGATTACCATTCATGAGCATATGAGTATTTACCAAATATTAGTTATATGACATTTGAAAAAACACACTTTTAATTATAAATTGTGTATGTTTATTTATTCTATAGATCTTTGATGTAAGTGTTTTTTATGATAAGATGACTTGTGGAGATAAATTGAAGAAGCAATGACTTTGTTATAATTTTTGAATTTTATTTTACACTCACCAATTCGAATTTCTAATATTTTAATTCCCAAAATATTTTGTATAGTAAAACTTGTAACATCAAATATTGCATTACAAATTATATCGTCATTCCATACCATAAATTAAGCACATGCCTTGCATGTGCCATCAAAACTAGTATTAATACCAAAATACTGACTTATTTAAAATTTTCGAGCACCTCCCAAGACTTACTTACTTTCGTAAATAAGTCCCAAGGGATCTAAACATCTATCAGAGTAAAATAAATGGGGAATTGAAATAAACACACCGATATGATTTTTATGCATAAAATCTTATACATCTTTGAGCATAACTACTACAAAATCTCACTAACAACACAACCTTACAAAACAACAAAAGACAAATCTATAACTCCAATAAAACATTGCTCGCCCTCAAGCCTGAAGAATGACTCTAACCTGCCAACTCTGCTGAAAATCTGCTGCATCTGAAGGACCATTAATGTCCATCATGTGGAAAAGAAAAATAACTAGGTAAGTCCACGACTTAGTAAGTAAGATACCTTGAAACCGAGCTCATGCTGTGAGCCTAACTTTTAATGCAATAAAAAGAGTAATCAAAGAAAGCTCTATACAGTTCTCATTACTTATCAGAAAATATGTTGTCTCTAGCATTATGCTAATAAAAAAATGGTTTTAGTGTAAGAGAAAATGAGAAGGCATAATCTTAGCGATCACAGTTTGCAAGAATATAAATCATAAAACATGAATTCTCAATAAATATACTTATTATATATTCTTTTGCATATTTCATAAATCTCATTTCATAACATTATCATACTGAAACCCCATTTCATAAATGATCCATAACATACCGGTACACAAGTACCGTAACATACTGGCCAAGCCGTCATACCGAAAACCCATCTCATAGGTGATCTGTAACATATAAATACCCAAAGTATCGTAACATACCAACTATGCCGTTGTATTATACCTGTACATTAACCCTCGTACAGTGGAGGTTAGCAACATGACATATTGGATTCCTCTCTTAGGTAATCCATAACATACCAGAACCCCCGCCACGAAGCCCATCATACCGGCTATGCCGTCGTTCCATACCTATACATTAACCCTCGTATAGTGGAGACTAATAATATAACATATTGGATTCATCTCTTAGGTAGTCCCTAGCATACCGAAACCCCTACCACGAGGCCCATCATACCAGCTATGTCGTCATACCAAAACCCCATTACAAGGTATCTATAACCCATATCGGAGACCCGTGATCATCAAGCCACCGTAACACTTATCGAGATCCCATTACAAGGTAGTCGTATTCATATCCAAAAACCCCCCACCGAGTAACCCGTAACACATACCGGCTATGCCGTCGTAATGACACCCCATCACAAGGTGGTTGTAATCATACCGGTACCCTCATTAGGTAACCGTCAATCTCTTATCATACTGTCTCTCCAAGTTGGGGTGATCGTAAGTTTAATTACATATCTTTATCAATTAATTACATGAATTCATTATCTTTAATTATTAAAACATAATTCCAGTTTAGAGATATAATCATGCAATGAAAATCTATAGGCTCACAACATAATGAAATTATGAATAAAATTTCTTAGTAGTTTATATTAGAATAGCATGCTCTAAAATGGTTTCTTTCTCAATTCTGTAAGTCTATCACTTACTTTGACCACTCGGCTGAATTCTTAGACATCCTAAATTCCTGCACTGCAAATCAACCTATAATTTAAACAATATGCTAATTACAAACCTAAACCACACTTAGAAACCTAAAACACACAATAGAAACCTTGAAACATGTTTTCAAGACAGTTAGGATCAACCCTAAAGGATTAGGGATCAATCCGGACTGTCTGGGATCAATTATAGACAATTACAAACCAAATTAGAGGGATGTGATCGGTCCTATAGAGTCTAGGATCGATCCTGTAGGGTTGCAATCGATCTTGCAGGGTGTAGGATCGATCCTCCCCTGCTGGGATTGAGCAGGATCGATCCTGCCGGTGCCAGGATCCATCCTGGTGCGTTTCCAACACTAGTGTTGAGCCATTTTCAAGTCCCAAACACACATCAAACAATTCTCGAACGTTCCTAGGGTTTGTATAACGACCAGAAACATTTCGGAATAATTTTAGGATTTCAAAGTTGTGCTCTTGACATGAGCTTATCAAGAGTTCACTTCGTTTTTCCTAAACAAGCATAAATAATCAATTGTGTGTGTTTGTGTTGGTTTAAAATACTGTTTGAATTGACAAAATCATTACAATGTCAACAAAACATGAAACCTTTGTCTTAAAATCATTAAATAATAACCAACGTAAAATATCATATTACTACTTTTGAAAACAATTATTTAAAACTCGTTATTTCTCTAAAACAATTAATCTAATAATAAAACATAATCTAAACATCATTCATAATAAGAAAACAAAATCAAAACATGTTTAAACACAAGATATAATACAAGTTCATAGGATTAAAGATTAAGACATGAATTATGGAAGAAATAGATAAGTTAAACCATTACTTGATAAAAAAGGTTTAAGAATGGTCTAGGAATTTAAGAATGGTCTAGGAATTGACAAAGAACGTCAACTCTGGGCTTCTTCCACGTTGCTTTGCTCTAAGGTTTTGGAGATAAAAGAATTCGTGCAAATGAGTTGTAAGAAGGTCAAGAATTAATAAATTATGCTTATGGTCGAGTTTCTAGGGTTTTGGATGCTCCAAATAGGGTTTTTGATGAGTTAGGATCGATCTTAAGGTTGATGAGGTGGCAGGATCGATTCTGCCCTTGGGAGGATCAATCCTCCTTTAAAATAATAATAATAAATAAATAAATAAATAAATATAATATATATATATATATATATAAATGATCAAAAGGTTAAACCAAACAACTTTTCTTTATGAACTATTTTTAGTTTAAAAGAATTTATATTTTTACCCACTTAGGTTTCAATTTGTATCGTAAATGGTACCTCGCTTATAGCTAAAAACGGAAATGATACTTCCGTCCAACTTTTGTCCATAAAATTGATAGAAGTCTACGTAAACGCCATCAAACCCTTGTAGAAAGTTGACATATGTCCCAGATGCCACTAGACATATCCCATGTAATAATTAATCTACGTCAACTCAATTTTTACCTTCATCCTCCTTGGATATTTCCCCCCTTTATCCCCAAATCTCATGAACCCTAGCCCCTTCTTTTGTTTTTTTTTTCCTCCCCAAATCACACGAAGGAATTGATGTGGTAGTAGCTTCGTTTAGGGTTTTCTTTCCCCAAAATCACATGACAGAAGCCCCAAAGTAAGAAATGGCATCAGGTTGCATACGAGATTTCAAAGGAAATGAATATGTTTAGATTGACTAAGCTTATGAGGTCGTCACTCTAATAGACTCCTCATCTGGATCATTTATATTGTACTATCCCTTATTAGTTGATGTCGCTCTAGCCCACGGTTGAAACCGTTTGGATCTAGCCTCCTTAGTAGCCCATAAAGACTCATCACATTTTGCAAGATAAATGTATTCATCTTCGCAATCTGTTACTTCAAAGTCACTCAAAGCAATTCCTTCCTCTTCCTCATCCTCATCCACACCCCCATCCCTACCAACGTGCTATGGAGGTTCGTGTGTAGCTTGCTGTGAAGGCTTCTGCTCTCATACATCCTCCTCATCCCCATCCCCATCCCCATTTCCATCAACCACTTGTGCATTTCTTATCTCATAGTCACTAATTTGCACCTCAGCAGGTTGCTAAGGTAGAAGCAACATTAGAGGCAATACTTCAACCGGCACTAGTTCAACTATTTTATGGTCTACAAATAAGTGAAATCGGTTTCTCTCACCCCTCGCCAACACTTTAAGCATCTTAATAATGTCTTGATCTTTGGTAAGCCCATGTATTTCCTCATTAGTCTCATTATCAAACTTGTAGTACAATAGGAAGATCTTCGTACTTGTACGATTGTACCCTAGGTAACATTCAAGAATGTTGGCAATATCCCATAAACATAGTCACTCTACATCTACATCTTTTACAGTCAGCACATCTCTTCCTACATATTCCATTTATGGTTTAGTTAAGGACCCATGATGATAAATTACAAGTTCAACAAAGACCTTTGCCATAACTGCACGAAAATTAAACATGTAGTTAAGACACATGCATAGGTAGATTACTCAAGCACATACAGTCAAGGTCTAAGACAACACATGCACAAAATAATATACCAACGTCCTAAAGGTTCTAGATACAAACGATCAAAAAGTTCAATATCGGACAATGTGTGGATGACCAACAAAATGCCCAAGGAATGTGGACAACTACCAAACAACCATCCAATATAGTATTCGATGTCAACAGTTGGTCACTTTGTACTTCACCAGACAACTGACAAGAACACGTGCATTAGAGGCCCTACTATAAAACCATCACTCTACCACCGACATAAATGTGAAAGCCATCTAGAAAAAAGAGTCATAAAAAAAAAACAAAATATTGGCTCGAAATCAGTAAAAGGACCCAAAGTCTCAAATTTTTCTTCTCAGAAAAGAGTATAAGATGGTGAGCGGGTTCTAGACATACTTTTGATTTAGCTTGAGAAAAATTTTCGGGAGTGGGCAAATGAGCTACGGCTACGTATATACCACCATAGCAAACTGAGGTCCGACTACACTAAAACCACCACGAACTGTGCTCTGGTTACATTAACACCACCACAAAATGGGCTACGAAGAACTTAAAGTGGGCTTCGACGTGCACTGAATCGGCCGAAAAGTTAATTACTTTAGGGAAATGTAACAAAATCCAAAGAAATCATGTGAAATTTTGGAGGAAATGAAAGGTTTGACTAATACGGATAAACCTAGGGCAAAGTTCAACGAATGTTTAGTGGAGAAGGAGGGAATCAAGAGGGAAAATGAAATGATGAGGTTAAAAATTTCCCTCCGTAATTTCGATATTGATCTAGCAATGAGTTAGATTTAAAAAACGATGTGTCACTGACGTGTAAGTTACATGTGAGGGGTGAAAAAAAAAATTGTGGCATTTGGGATAGGTATTGCATTTTTAGCAACGTTGACGTGGACTTCTGTCAATTTTATGGATGAAAGTATCATCTCTGCTTTTAGCCATAAGCGAGGTACCATTTATGATACAAATTGAAACCTAGGTGAGTAAAAAGAAAGTCATTAAACTACATGCATGTACTAAAAAGTGTTTAACCTTAAAATAAAAATAAATAAACAAAACTCCAAGGTTATGATTGTAATGAATGGAGAAGACTCATCATAGCAGAAGTTTTAAAGTTTCATAAATTTAAACCAACTGAAGGGTGCATTTGATTTCCACTTGGATTAGAATATATTGACATAACCCAACTGGATTATCCATCACGAAAAACAAGAAGAGGACTGATTCCACCCAAATCCTGAAAAAAAAAAACTATGTAAAAATATTGTAGTCCAGGTCAATGAAGGATCAGAACCGCGTAATAGATGTCATATTTCACCTACGCCTACATGTATATAGTTGTCGATCAGTTCTTGGGTCAAACAATCTTGCTCAGAACAAAAAAAAAAAAAGCCTAAGTGGATCCTTCCTGAGGTGGATTTCTAATTTTTGAATTCACCTAAACCAAACCCATCTGATGGTTACAGAAATTCACGTCAGTCCAGTTTGAAAACGAAGACATTATCTCCTAATTAAACAATACTTAAAAAGTTTAATTATAAAACAGAAAAAGACCTTTCACATCATAAACCTTCATGCACGTTAGGCTTTATATAAGAACTTGAGCCCTTGTATCAAGACTTAATCCTAGCCACATCAGTCTAACATATCAATTCATGTAGTACTGGTTAACGAAGATGAAGTACTACTTGTGACTTTGAAAAGTCAGGTTTGTTCTATCTTTAGTTTTTAAATATTGGAGCATATATGACTAGCGTGAGCAATAAAATGCTCATATCATCATATCTTTTCAAAATCATTTTAACACCATGATACTGAAAGTGGTCCCGCACCGGCAGCTCGAATGGAAGCCTAGCTCGGTGGTATTATACCTCGAGGTCTTGTGTTCGAGTTTGAACTTAAGCGATACCTGTAGTTTGCAGCGGACGATTGTAAGTATCCGGGATTTACTCTGTAGAGGTGGTTTCAAAAAATCATTTTGGAAATGAAGTAAAGGGGCCGGGGAGGGGATAGAAACATGTCATTTATAAACTTTTTCTAAATATAGAAAAAAAAAAATTATATGTAGTGGGAAGGAACATTATTTTTAGTACGTTTAATTAGGTGTCAGGTTTTAGTTAAGCAGCAACGTTACTGGAGGAAGTTGTTGGTCCCTTTCCCTTTGCTCAAGGTCATTAATACATACAGGTTTCAAGTACTTGAATGCTTTAACCGCTTGCAAGTCATTCATCCTTAATTAATAAGAGGCCTACGATTGACAATTTCATTTTTGAAATGTGTTTTCCACAATCTTATTTTCTAACAGTGCCCACACTTAGCAGGAGAATAGCCAAAGTAAAAGACTGTAAGACGTTAGTAATTAATGCACTTAGAATCTCAAACTTACATCTTTTGGCACTTACACCTCTAAACTTTAGAAAGTGACACTTAACCCCATCTAACTACCTTTCCGTTACCGTTAATATCGCATGTTATCATTTTTCATCAAATTGGACAGAAATTGTATCACATGACCGCACATGATTTTTTTGGACAAAAATTCCAAATTATCTTCTTTGTTGAAGTTGCTTTGTCGAAATTGCCCCAAAAACATATTTTGCACCATTTCTAGCTGATGTAATTTGTTAATGTCAGCAGTTGGAAGCCACTCTTGCAATTCTAATCGTTCAGTCGAGTAAAGAAACCAAACCTTGTTTCTGAAGTATTGAGAGTGCAATTTCGCAGGTTAAAAAGTGCGATTTTAAATCAAATTGCTAAAAGCAAATTATGATAAATCAAGGTGCAAATGATAGTCTAACACAGATATGATCGGTTCATGCTTCAAATCTCACTGAAACATGCATCTTGTCCCGGTTAAACATGTTAATGAGTTTGAGAACATGGTAGATACTTCTAAGCTTCTGGCAGCTTATGAAGAGATTGATCCTGCGAAAGAATGCTGCTACCAAATTTGTCAGATTGCTATTTTATAAGAAGCCGCGCGCTACTTAAGGATTGCATTGAAAGCTTATGAGATTTTGAGCATGGATGAGTTCCCTGAGTACTCGAATAGGGTAAATGATTGTAAAAGTAAGCTATCAAATTGCAATGTAAATAAAGGTGAGTTTGATACATGGAGGTGGTTCAGCCACCATTATTTTTTTTTTTACTTTTTTTTTTTTTTATCTTTTTAATAATGTTTATGAGCATTTTGGGCAATTTTGTCCAAAAAAAACTAACGTGTAGGTCACATGATTTGATGCAAAATACTAACATATGGTGTTAATTGAAACATAGTGGTAATTAGAGGGAGACGAGTGTCACTTCTTAAAGCTTGAAGGTATAAGTGCCAGCTAGGTATGAGTTTGGGAGGACTAAATGTATTTTTTCCCTAATATTTGAATTCGTTGACTAACTTGTTTTAATTATGCTCCGTTTGTTTTAATTTAAAATGTTTTTTGTTGAAAAATATTTTTAACAAAATCATTTTTCAGAATTACCAAACACCAAAAAAAAAAAACATTTTTTCAAAAAATATTTTACTTTAAAACGAATAAACCATAAATTTAAGCTGTAAACTACCACATGCTTCAACAAAGAAATAGAGCATAGACCAATATAGCTCGGTGAAGGCCTTATACCGAGTTGAAATGAATTAATTCATTCTCCAATAAAAGTCGAGAACAAAAGGAAGTCCTCTTTGATATATGTCCTGATCATAAGTGAATTGTAATTAATGCTAAGTTTGGTTGCAAAGCCAAAGATGGAGTTTTTTTTTTTTTTTCAAGATTCTCAAAGGTAATCAGGAAAAACACAAGAAATTTGTTAAATATTTCTCATATCATTGAAATGATCAACGAATCCTAGAGGTACATGCGTGCTAGGGATTAGTTCTTTTGACTCTTTCTTCTAGTAAACTCATCTTGGTTTAACTAAAACACCCGTTTGCAATAATTCCAAACTGGACAGAAATTTTCTGCTCTTCCAACCCAGTATATAAATTTGTTACGTGTTCTTTAACATATCAAAAGTATATATTTTTTTTTTGTTAGCATGTGAGAATTAAACACATAACTTTTTAATAAAAAAATTAAAAAGGCATGTGAGAATAACACATACATAGCAGGTTATGGATTTGGCTCAAGTGCTGTAAAAAAATCGACACATATTGACAGAATACATATGCATATATGCATATCCATATGTGCTGTACACAGCTTTTTAACACATACATATACATATATTGTAGTCTTTTTTAAATCCGGCACTGAACGAAAGAAATTCTTCAAACTCAATTTCGAGGAAATTTCTGTTTAAAATTTATGTCCCTTTCAAATTAAAAAGCTGGTTATTGGGTAGCCAATAACCGTGTTCATTGTATGGTGCATTGTGACTGGCTTTTGATGAAGACTGGTGGTGGTTTAACCAAATAGGAGATGGTGGCCCTTTTAATAATCCAGGCGGAGGCGTGTACTCCACGGCAAGTTGCATGCAGCAAAATATAAAAAGTTTTTCAGCATCAAGGAGTTGGAAAGTGAACATGCTCCCAATTTTTCATTGCTGATGCATGATTCCATTGTCAATGTTTATTGAACTAATTATTATTATTATTTAATAAAAAATAAAAATAAAAAAGCTTTTTATTGGGTGGTCCACATTTCCTTAATTCCGGTCTTGTGGATGTGGATTCCTTTTCATTGTATTAATTTAATGGTTAATTGGGTTGTTTAGTCTTTGAAAGATGTCTAGGGCTTGCAAATGTTGATAATTAAAAACTCCACCTAGAAAGACAAACAATGCAACGAAAAGAGGCATGGTCTTGTTAAAGGTTATATTTAATCGAGGGGATTTGTTTTTTTAAACCCTAGGTGGGCTCCACCGGCGCTGCTGCTTTACCGTTTGAATGGTGTATGCGAGTAATTAAGTGGTGAGCATTAATAATTATAAAATTAATCAGGGTTATTCTATCGGCAGTGACATGTGAATCCATGTGATTTGGGTCCTCCATGTTGCTACTTGCTAGAGTACTCTAGGATCCGTTGAGTGTCAACAAAACATCCTCTCTAGATCTACAGCCATTATATATGCTAATCTTGGCTATAAAGTTTTGTTTAGCACTTTTCTTTCTTTCACCGAAAAATACAAGATCAGTCTTATTGAGTTGCAAATAGCTGATTGGGGTACAAAAAGTGATTGAAAACTTCTTAAGGTAAGTATAAAGCACAAATAGGTCACTAGACACGTCTTCGGTTTAAACATTGAAAAATGTTAGATACTATAATTATGTTTAATAAGGCTGGCATGACACTTCCAACTAAGCATTGAATTAATTTTTATTAAATTTAAAAAAGATTTAATAGTTGACTGAATTTATTAATGTGTTATATCAGCTCCAATAATATTATGATATTTATTCTTAATAATAAAAAAAATATAAAAATAAAAACAAAAAAAGAAAGGGATGGTTCAACTACCCTCTCCGCCAAATTTGGCAGTAGTCCAACCACGTACCCCCTTATTTTCTTTTTTATATTTTATAGTTTTAAATTTTAAATTTTAAATTTTTTTTATTATATAAAACACATATCATAATATTATTGGTACTAATATGTCACATTACTAGATTCTGTCAAATTTTCAAATGGAAAACACGTCCGAGAACTATTTGAGTTTTTTGCTTATACCATAAAATTTTCGGTCACTTTTTCTACGCCCAAAGAGTTATTTTCAACTAAATAAAACCCTAAAGACTGATTTTACTTTCTGCTTTTTTTTTTTTTTGGCCTTTTTCTATCCCTAACAAATAACATAGGATAACATCTGATCAAAAAACAAATAACATAACATATGATTGTGGAAGAGTTAAATCGCTAGACAAAAAAATGACATTTAAAGGTCCATTAGAAGTATATATATTAAAAAAAAAAACCATAAAATTAGCATTTTTTTTTAATTAATGATAAGAAAAACCCAATTAATTACCTTAGAAGGTTTTTTTTTTTTTTTGTGTGATTTACCTTATAAGGTTAAAACTAAAGCTAATACTTTTTTACACGACTTGTGAATCTAATATAAAATTAGAAAGTTAAGGTTGAGGGGTCTAACCTATTTAATTAAATGGGTCAGGTTATGATTGACATGCGTAATTTTATACTCATGCATCAACACGATCCGTACCCAACACGAGACATAAGGATTAGAAATTTTTGACACGATTTACGAACCTATCACAAATTTAATACAAAATTAACAAATAAGAGTTGAAGAGTCTAACCTATTTAATTAAATAAGCCGAATTATAATTAATGTATATAATTTTATACTCATACTTCAATCCAATTTAAATCTAACACGTAAACACGAATTTCCACTTATAATTACAATTTACTATACCTGAATGTATCTTGCTATATTTTGATTTTTCAAGGAGAGAGAGAGAGAGAGATCAAAGAAGGGCGCTCAATGGTCGAGTGTAATTAAGTGAAAAAAGAATTTAAGTCACGATCAATAGAAAATAAAGGGAGGGTATCTTTGGAGGGGAAAAAAAAGATAAAAAGAAAAAGGGTATAGTCATGAGAATATAAAAGAAATCTTTGCCCTGTGAAAGAGAAGGGTTTTTTTTTTTTTTTTTGAATTTGTTTTTTTTATTCAACTGAGGGGAAAGGGAAACGTGAAAGAGAAGGTTAAATGCGACTTAAGGCGGCGTCAATAAATGAGAACTTTTAGACCAACTTAACATAGGAATGGATTTTTTTTTTTTGGCGAGAAGAAATGAATATTTTTCATTTCAAATTAAATTGAGAGAAGGTATAAATTGATAGGTATAATTGTCAGCATATTTGAGCTATGCACATTTAAGAAGTCCACCGACTCATATAGAGATTGAACTTTTATCTTGTTATTCTCCTTTATCTATAACTTTTTTAATTCTTTTTTTTTTTTTTCATAACTCTCACTCTTCTAATCTATCAATATTTCATTTCACTCTTTATCTATTCCACACTTGATCTGTGTTAATATCTTTTGATGATTTTGCATGCGTATCCCTACAATTTTTTTTAAAAAAGTATAAATTCTTCAATTACAGAATTTAGGTAATTTTTTTTACATCGTAATCCTTAAAAAATTCTATCTATTAAAAATGTGGCATGTAACAGGTATGAATTGAGTATATTTTTATCAAATTCTTACCCTTTATGTTGTATAAAAAAACTTTGAACAAAAAATTATTTTTTGATTATTTTAAAAAGAAATGTCTCTTCAAAAGTGAAGAAAAAGTCTTTTGGAAGGAAAATTCTTTCTAGCTGCCTTAATAACATGTCAAAATTTTAATATATAGCATTTTTCAAGCGTTTTGATGTAAAGAAACAACATAAATTTCGTAATTTAAAAATTTACACTTTCTATAAAATTGTAGAAGATTTTAATCCTTCGTAAAGACCATTGATTTCAATTGGCCGTTGTTTCAAGTTACAATAACTTATTGTTATAATGTCAAGTTCTATTGCTATAAATGATACATTTGAACTTATTTTGATTTTATTACACCAATTTATTGTAAAGTATTTATTCTGTTCGTAAGTATTTTTCAAATCTTAAATTTTATCTTAGAAAAGATGGTATATTAATAAATTGAATACAAAAATTTGATTAATAATTTTTTATCTCAAAAAGGAAGATCGAAGAATTATTTTTAAATAAATATTTATTATAAAAATATTTGTTATTATTATATTAAAAATTAAAAAAGACCTTATTTAGATTTTTCGCTTGATCCTTAATTTATATTGAGCAACCCCTAGCTTCAAGACTCTTTTCTGTATTTATCAATTGCAATGTATGATTTCTACATCTTGAAGACATAATATTAATACCTGATTTAAGAACCATAATCTAACTCAAATTTTGTCGGTATCATAAGAAGATCCCCCCTCATTTAAATATTCGTTAGGACTTATATGAATTATGACAACGTTTTGGATGCATTGTATCCAGATATATGGATTTGGCTTAGGTGTTGTAAAAAAAACTACAACACATATGTTGTAGTTTTTTCAAGGGTTTAGATTTGATTTCACTTTCTCACTTTCTCATGAAACACTTTAAATCAAATCTAAACTCTGTAAGTTTTTTTACAGCACCTAAGCCAGATCTCTAGATATATAGCTCCTTAGTTTTCTGCAATGATATCATTTGAGAGGGCAGATGTTCTCATGTACCACTATTGATGATGTTGAAAATTGCATAGTCGAGCCCAAATCGATGGTAGTTTGCAAAATAGAGTAAAGGTCAATTCAGAGGCTTGTCGGGTGTGCCAAAGGGGGATACCTTTACTACCTAAGTCAATGATCATCTTCCTGGTTAATTTTCTAGTAATGAGAGAGAGAGAGAGAGAGAGAGAGAGAGAGAGAGAGAGAGAGAGAGAGAGAGAGTGTGTGTGTGTCATGCAATGTGTACCTTCGAGGGGAGCTCTCCTTTTGCATGGGCTCTCACTACCAAAAAACACGCTCATTCATGGCGTTTCTTAAACGTTGGGAATCAATGAATAAACACCAAGAAAAGCTTCTTGGCGTATTAAAAGTGTTGAGTATTTGGGTGTCAAGAATTGGTTTTTGTCGGCTTAAAATAAACACCAAGAAAAATTCAAAATTTGTTAGTTTACGGGAATGCCGAAATATTTTATGGTATTTAAGAAACACCACTAGATTATAAAATAATTACAAAAACAAAAAAGAATACAGGAAAAAAAAATCAATATCTTCAAGAAACTACAGTTCAGGTTCAAGATACTATAGTTTAGAAGATACATAATACAAAAAATCAATAGGAATGTGATAAGAATTGTTACAATGTGGCCATTTAGCCATTACAAAATCTATCCACCAATCCTCATTTCCGGCCAACACTAAAAATGAAAATCTCTTCTCTTTTTTCTCCCACCATAAAATACACGCAAAATCAACTTAAAAACAAAACAAATCAACACACAAAATTCCAACCCCCGAATATTTGGCTAGTGTTAAGCCACCCAAAACCAACTCCAAATACAAAATTACCCAACACAGATTCAAATTACTCAACATAAATCTCTCAACACAAATCAAATTCAACATAAATCTTTTTATTCGCATACTTGTGAATACTCATTTCACATGTTCATAATATTTTGATATACTCCTTACCAAAATGCTCTAACTAGATACTAAGAATAAACTCTTATAAAATTCACTTCAAGAAGAAATTTCTTATATTTTTTTTTAAAAAAGACTCCTTCTTGAGAAAGGCTTTCTCACAATGCTACATGTGACCAACGCATTGAAGATGTTGACCGTATTTAAGGTCTCACTCTTTAATGCATCAAAGTGATCTCCACTTCATATTTAAGTCCACAATCTTCTCAGGATTTAGAATCAATTTTATAAGTAGTTTGAGAGTTCTAGTCTTTTCCAAAGACAATATTTTTGTGGAAAGACAACTCCCTAAAAAAGCATGTGAACCTTGCAAGTCTTTATGTGATCCCGAGGGTCCTATTACGATCATATGTTTTCATTTAGGGCATCTTAAACTTCGACGGAAGAGGAAACTCCATAATCTTGATTGTAAATGGGAGGTTGGTGTCTTGAAGAAGGCCAAGCATCCATCATGGAGAACTTGTCATTCACTGTCTTTGCCATTGCATCTAACTTGGCTCAAAGATCATTTAGGCAAGCATTCACATGGCTACTTGTCTCGTTCAGCTTCGATTGCTTTCCTTTCTGTTTGGGTTCGGGAGCATCCTGTCGACTCTACTCCTCTTGGTTTCTGCCATCACTTTCTCCGTCTACTAAATTGTTTACCTCTGGTGGGGCTAAGTTCGTCCTCCTCTCACTATGGTGAGACGGCTCTAGGTTCATTCTCTAAACTTACTACATCATGACTTGATTTTGTTGCATCATTTGGTCCATGTTCTAAGCCAAATGCTGGAGCTCAAGTGTGGAGATGCGTTGGTCTTGGTGGTTCTACTGAACCCAAGGGTCAACCTCATTCCTCCTAGCACAACTAAGCCTAAGTCGATGGTAGTCTGCAAAACGGAGTAAAGGTCAGCTCAGAGGCTTATCAGATGGCCAACAAAGGATACTTCTAATGTTTAAGTCAGTAATTGTCTTCCTGGTTAATTGTTTAGTAGTGAAAGATGGTGAGAGTGTGTGAATGAATGTCTACCTTCGAGAGTTGGTCCTTCATGCCTTCGAGGGGAGCCTTTCTTTTGCATGGGCTCTACCAGGTGTCACTCTATGATTGGGTAGTGCGTGAATTGAGCATGCCATTCGATCACCAACTCTGGCAGAGCATGTCCCTAACTGTGTCTTCTAGAAGAGTGCTTAATTCAGATGTCATTAAATGTCACCTACTATTGTGGCTTGAAGTAAGCCTTGACACCTCTATTCCAACCTTGGTATAGTGTCTTTGTCCTTGATTGTGTCTTTCGACGGCGTGCATGATTTAGGTGGTATTAAATGTCACATGCTATTGCGGTAGGGGGTAAGGCTTGACACGTCCATTCTGGTCCCGGTATGGTGTTATCGGATATCTTGCTGAAAATCTAGGAGCTTAACACTGTGGAGGCTAGGGGTGATCCTAAGCTTTGCGGTCTCTCCTTGGCACTTAACATGGTGATTAGTGGGCCGGGTCATCTGACTTACGTTATCTCCTCTCGCATTGGGCTTGAGTGTCCAGTTCCATTAGAACCTCTTCGGCCCAAGCTTGACTTTTGTGAATAATGGTATATCAACTACCATTGAGAAGTACAAGTTCACTCTTAGATAGTTGATGGCTCTCACTTGGAGTTAATATAACCTATACTAAAAGTATACAATTAATGAGTGAATAAAACATCTAGGAATCAGAGTTTGAAGAATGGGAACGAGAATGAGTCCTCAACTCGCAACAAATAGAGGAGGATTTATTTAATCATATAGTTTGGGCTTCTAGAATATGGCACCCTTGGGGCTTTCTATTTGATTGTATCGAAAGGCCCAATGAATTGAGATTTCCCTATTAGGCTAGGTCATTTCAGTGCAAGTGGATCATTTATGATGAAGAGGATGAGCTTCAAGAGAATGATTCGGAGTTCTTACAGAGTATACTAAATCATTATTAGTAACCTAGAGTGCTAAACATTATTGCATGCAAGAAAATTGGCCTGATTAATTCAATTCTAGTAGAATATATTGTGTCCTTTTTTTTTCTTTTTTCTTTTTTTCTAATTAAATAAGAAAATGTGTTACAAAGGAGGATTCTTACCACTCTTGATCCGAAAAGAAGAGAGAGTGGGGAATCGTAAAACTGAAAAAGGGGTGGGCTCCTCAATAATAGACCCAAACTAAACAAAAACAGTACAACAATATAAACACAACGTAGGAAATGGGTCAAACAAGTGATCTGGTTCTCTCAAGGGGCTGCATAAAGCAATTACGGAAGCAAAAAATACACAGATTAAGGTAAGTTTATCTGAACCCCAGTTAAACAACTACAATAGCCACCAAAAAGAGGCTAAAGCAGTGAATGCACAGTTCAAGTCTAAATTAGGGACTGAAGTATAGAGAGGGATCAACACAAATAACGGATCAAAAGTCTCCATCACAGTACCAAACAACAACAGATTAGGGAGACAATAACCCAAAACAAATAACAAAATTACAAGAAAAAAATATAGAAAAATAACAAAAAATTCAACAAACAGCAGCAACGGCGGGTAGGGGTGAGCACGGGTCGGTTTGGGTCGGGTATCGCAGGTATCCAATACCCGACCTGCGGGGTGCGGGTTTGAAAAAATTCAACCCGCAACCCGCATGTTTCCATTGCAACCTGCCGGGTTTCGGGTTTGCGAGGCGGGGCGGGTATGAGTGCGGGTCGGGTATAAATCCGAAGAAGAAGAATGGGACTCAGGAGGGAGGCGAGGTCTGACCGACGGGCCAGATTGACGTGGCTGTGGCCGTGAAGATCCAAATCTGCCCAGATCGGCGTGGGCATGGCCGTGAAGATCCAGATCGGTCCAGATCGGCGTGGGCGTGGCCGCTGGACGAGAAGGCCTGGGCGTGGAAGCTGGACGGGAGGGCGTGGGAGGCGCGGGATGACTTCGTACTTCACAGCTGCCGGAGTCACTAGACAGCTGAACGACGTGGCTTGGGCGGGATGGTCGGCTAGACGGGATGGCAGCTTGGGCGGTGCGGGACAGCAAGTTGCAGTAGAGAACGTTTTCTCTTTTATGAGTTTTCTCAAAGGAGGGAGGTGCGGTGGGAGGGTTTCCTCATTCCTAGAAAAGCACGATTTTATACTATCCTAATATGTGCGGTGCGGGTCGGGTCTTTTGGGTTGTGAAAAATAGAACCCGCCCCGCCCCTACCAGGTATCCAAAATCAGGACCCAAACCCGCTNACAGCTGAACGACGTGGCTTGGGCGGGATGGTCGGCTAGACGGGATGGCAGCTTGGGCGGTGCGGGACAGCAAGTTGCAGTAGAGAACGTTTTCTCTTTTATGAGTTTTCTCAAAGGAGGGAGGTGCGGTGGGAGGGTTTCCTCATTCCTAGAAAAGCACGATTTTATACTATCCTAATATGTGCGGTGCGGGTCGGGTCTTTTGGGTTGTGAAAAATAGAACCCGCCCCGCCCCTACCAGGTATCCAAAATCAGGACCCAAACCCGCTAAAATACATTGAAAAACCGTAAAATGCGGGGCGGGGCGGGCTGGTATTGCGGGTTGGGTCGGATTTTACTCACCCCTAGCGGCGGGGAAGGGGCGGAGGGAGCTCACTGGTAGGCGCGTGAGATCCACTCGCCGGCGCGTGAGATCCACACTCCGACGTGTGGACGTCAAAAGATGGCACGGCTGGTGGCGGAGGAAGCGGACAGCGCTGGTGAGCACAGTAGAGTGGCGCGTGGCATGCTAGGTCTGACAGAGGAAAGTAGATCAAGCTTTAAAAAAACCCATCTTAGAACCAAAACAGATTCGGCTAGCTACACAATGGATGGCGCGGTGGAGAAGGTGGATGGTGCAGCGAAGAAGGCGGATGGTGCAGCGGAGAAGGCGGACAGTGCTCACCGTGCGGATGCTGGAAGGGAAGAAACACAAAAAAAGAGCACTAAAAATAATGAAAACAAGAGAAAAAACGGAAAGAACGGAGAAGGGAGGAGGGAGAGATGAAGAATCATCCTTTCTCCCTTCAAAGCACCACCAACAAATGAAAAAAGCCTCACTAAGGAGGTAGAAAGTCTTACTCCCTAGAGAGAAGGTGGAGACTCTTTCTTTAAGAAAGAGTCAGAAACGAATATATTGCGTGCCGTGATCAATAATTTCAAGGACGACTATACTGTCTTGTCATGATAATTAGAATGAATTATCCCACTATTTTAGAATTTGGCAGATTAATTGAAAAAGATGAAAAACGTGACGATCTATAAGAGTTTAGGCATAAGCCTTCTTCGCAACCTATTAATCCACGTTATTTCTCTATTGTTTTCCCCTCCTTCAGAAACAATATATGCCGCCAGAATCAAAAGGGCATCGGAAAGATATATATATTTGCTTCGTGTAAGCGAAGACCAAGTTCTCATTAATTACTGCTGAGATCGACTTAATGAGATTAAAAAAGAAAAAAGTAATCCAAGTTAATTCTTGTCGGATCACTACTCTTACAAAAGTCTCAAGATAAACGCAGAGCAAACAATTTAGAGGTTAGAGTTTCCCCAAAATACTTTTTCATCCTCATATTTAATATTATATATATATATATATCCACCACGCACCATTTTTCCTTAGAAGTCAAACTTCAATGTACTTAAAAAAAACAAAAAATTGTACATGTGTTAGTACATTGGTTTATCACACTTTTTTTATGCTTTCTATCGTCATGATAAATTGTCATTTTCTTTTCTTTCTTTTCTTTATGCGCATAACATGCATCTGTCACAAGCTATTTTTCTCTATGGCGATCCTTCTTTTCTTTTCTTTATTGCCGTGAGTTTAGTTTTAGAGATTTTGCGTATACATGATTGTGTTTGTGAGTATGTATGAATGTGTGTGTGTGCGTGTTTGTGTGTGTGTGCATAATAATTTTATATATTATAAAAACATTTATATAAACTCGAGATTAAATTATTTAAGATTGAAGTTAATATTTAATTAACTCAAATGATAAAATTTGAACAATAATTAATTAACTAATGATTAGTATAGATTTATGTAAAGATAAATAATCATGATATTTATCTTATATAAAAAATAAATAAATTGATTGAGCAGCTTATGAACAAACTCGAATTCGTTCGCAAAATAAATGAGTTAAGCTTGAACATAATATCTAACTCGGTCTCGACTCGTATTCGAAATAAAATTAAATGAATCAAGCTTAAACATTCAAAACTCCGCTCCAATACAATATTCCCCCACCCATGGAGAGAAACTTATTTTCCATAAAAATATAAAATATGCGCTCGGTTTTCTTGAGAAAAAAAAAATTAGGACTATTCTATTCCCTAATGAGGAATAACTATTTCCCAAAATGAAGAATATATAGTAGTCCTTGGTGTAGAATGATATTCCCATAATAATAAAGAAACCAAACATATGAATGATTGTTCCATCCTCGACCTATTCCATTACCTGCCAACCTTAACGGATATCATGTAACATTAAAGCTTGTATATCCGAAAAATTGGAACCATTCACGTTAGACAAAAATGGAAAGCTGCCAAGGTATATAGACCTGCCTAATTTTTATTCAATACTTATCCCATTCTTGGTCACCTGTCAATTGCCTTAAAATTGTTATGATAAAAAAAAAAAAAAAAAGTTGGTGACTTAAAGTTGAAAAGTAGGGCTAGAACACAATTGCCTTATGCCTTCTTTTGGGAGATAAGAATACGCACATCAATTGCACCAATATAGTGGAACAAGAGCAACCCTAAGTAAATAGTTTGTGCTAGTTTTGCAAACAATTAATTAATATCTAGTCCACTCTTATCTTCATGGCAGTGGAAACTATCATGAATGTTAGATTTGTTATATACATGCAATGCATACAATGATGGTAGGAGTACTTTCCCTCTTTGAATTACATGGGAAAGAATTACCAATTTTTCTTGAGTTAAATTCAGGGAGATAAGACAGATCAGTGAAAGAGTAGAGATTATGATCAGAGTGAAACGCTGAAATATAAGACCCTCCAATTCTGTAAAAGGTAATTACCAAAAGGTCAGCCTTAATTTGTTAGCATGTTCTATATATGAATAAGGTTGAAGAAAATTAATTTAATTTAACCATTATCTTATTAATTAATAGAATAACCATCAGCAATGTTATATTTTAGTTGTTCTCAACTTAGTAACTCAGAACCTTACCATATTTGTTAAGTAATCTGAACAACATGAAGATGAAGATGAAGATGAAGATGCAGTTAACCAAAAAAAAAAAAAGGGGGGGAAAAAAGAAAAAAGAAAAATTAAGGAACTGATCAACACCATGTTAGGAAACTAATTAATGAAGTATTAAAAGAAGAATAAAAACATTGAATGTCTTCCTTTATATTATATATATTTTAACTGACTGATCATTTATTTTGCTAATCCATCTGCAGAAATTATTCTTTCCCTAAATCTTTTCCCTCTGGAAATTAACAATAAACTAGGCCAAACTCAGTTATTAATAATTAACATATCCCTCCACTGATTATATATGGATAAAATACATCACCCCAAAACATTAAAAAAAAAAAAATGGAACGTCGAAGATCACTGTTTTTTTTGGATGAATATATAATTATACAACCTAGCTAGATATATATAGTAGGACAAAAAGTAGTAGTTTAAGAAGAACAAAAAGAAGCAAGCACCTTGTATCGATCTGCAAAAGAAGTGAAAACATATATATAGTCCCACAGAAATATGCAATATATATGTAATCCATGAAATTTTCAGCATTCTCTCTGATGAGAACAACACACACAATCATATATCTTCTCTAGATCTCTTCACAACCTCTAATACTGTGACCGCCCATGAGGCCATGAATTATAAGCGTCGTGGTTCAACTGCCCGCCGTTGGGGACCAAATTGGGAGGCAAATTATTATAGACAGGCATCGATGAAGCCTCACCCATTCCACCGCCGCCAATCTCCGGCGGAGAGGTTCCACCCGCCACTCCTCCTTGCACGTTGGGGCCACCGCCTTCCTCTTCATCCTCCAAAGGCAACCTCTCGTACGTAGCATTCGAAAACGTGGCCGCCATCACCATGACCGACCCAGACGCCAATAGCGGCCCGACGACGCTGCCGCCCACCACCTGTCCTTGTCCGCCAGCCAGATAGATGGTCAGCCCGGTCGACCCAGGTGGCGCCGGTCCGGGCAGAAAGGAACCCGTGAGTGAAAGAATCTCGAAACGGCCGTGAAGTGCCATGACCGCGGCAGGCGCGGACGGCTGACGGAGAGAAACGTTGGTGACGGTTCCGCTTCCGCTGAGCACGCAGACCCCCCTCTGACGCCGTCTGGCGAACTGAGCCACGCTCTCGGCGACATCAGCGCCGTTAGTTATTTCCATGACGTGGCTCCGTAGCGCATTAGGGCTGTCTCGGGTCACGAAGATGGGCGGTTTGGGCTTGTTTTTGGAGCCGGGTGGACGGCCTCTGGGTCGCCTCGTGGATACTTCGATCGCCCCTTCTCTCGGCTCGTCGCTGTTCTCTCTTTCTTCTTCTTCTTCGTTTCCACCCCCGCTGTTCCCGGTTCCACTGTTGTCGTTCATGGATATTCCCAGATCTGGTTTTTTCATTGGCGATGAGCTGGCGGATGTTTCCAGCCCCGGTAACCCCACCTGCCCGGTCCACCACCGGTTTGCCATGATTTCCTTTCAACTCACAAGCACAAAGAGAGACTATGAATCTAAATCTGATGCTTTTGGGTAAATAAGCAACTATCCAGAGCTAACTTGAGCTACAAGAGAGCGATCCATCTTTACAAAAGCAAGTACAAGCAGAGACAGAAGTATAAAGGAGAGAAACAGATATCATGTAAATTAAGAACTCAAAGAAAGGCGAAAAGGGTGATGAATAATAAGAAAAGAGAGGAATTCTTGGGGTTTTTTTGGTGTTTGATCGATTAGGGTGGGTGTGGGGGTACGAGTGTGGGTGTGTTAAGTCCGGGGAAGGTTTTTGGGTTTCTCAAATCTCTCTCTGTGGGTTTGACAAAAATGAGTAATGAACGAGAAAGGTGGGAGATGGTCTTGGGAATTAGGGTTTGTTTATTTGCGTGGGGTCGCGTGCGTGCGCGTGAAGGTGGGTTGCACGTCCTCCTCTCGCATGCCGACATATATATATATATGCAAAGACATTGAAATTTTATGTTCATGCCCCTCAAATCTTTCTATATTTTGCTCACCCCCTTGAAACTTTCTGAAATACCTTTAAGTTCCATCGAGAGACCTTCTTCTTCTTTTGTTATTACTATTTTTATTTATTTTAGGAGGGTTTTGTTTTTGTGTTTTTTTATGTTCCTCTCTTTTCTTCTTTTGCCGCATGCATGCATGCTGGTATCCTATCCCCATTACAAGTAAATATTTTCGTCATCATTAGTAAGACCATTGCAAGTAAATCAGGTGGGCTCCAAGGATTTTAATAAGAATAAGATAACAAATTGAAGTGTATATATATATATATATATATATATATATTGCTTGTTGCTCTTCATTTTCTTTCAAACAACATGTTGAATTTATCTATATGCTGCAATACATTTAATTCCTTCTATTTTGAATTTAATTTGGGCAAAATGAAATTTATTTTATTCTAAGCATTATTTCAATGAATAAACTTAATCAACATGTTAGTTTTATGTTTAAGCAAATTTACTTGGAATATGGTTCTCTCTATTTCAAATAAAATTGAGAGTATTCATTTCATGTGGAGGATTTAAAATTTGTATATTTAACGACGTATATGAAGTCAATGTTGACATTGCTTCTTGCTCTTAATTTTTTTTCAAACAACATGTTGAATTTATCTATGTGCTGCAAAACATTTAATTCCTTCTATTTAGAATTTTATTTGGCAAAAAGAAATTTATTTAATTCTAAGCATTATTTTAATGAATGAACTTAATCAACATGTTAGTTTTACATTTAAGCAAAATTACTTGGAATATGATTCTCTCAACTTCAAATGAAATTGAGAGTATCCATTTCATGGTGAGGATTTAAAATTTGTGTATTTAACGGCGTATATGAAGTCAATGTTGACACGCTTTAAAAAATTTAAATAATGTGAAATTGTGTACAATATATATCGTTAGATGTACCAACTTTAAATCATGACCATAAAATGAAAATATCAATTTCAAATGAAATTGAGAGGTTCATTGTCCAAATTACTTACTGCTTTAGGATGACATTAATGTGACTTTTTATTTTTCTTTTTATTTCCCTCCATATCTTGGAATTCAGTTTTTTTAACCATGATTGAGCCTTAATTAAAGAGCTTTAACTAACCAGTTTACCATAAGTCGTGGGGCTTTAAAATATCTTTTTTTTTTAAAAAAAAATAAATAAAACTTAATTATACTATTACTAATTCGGGCCTTATTCCTATAAGAGTGTTACGCGGCCGCCTAGTTGGCCTAGCCAATGAACCGGCCATGAAGTAAATATTTCTGTGACGGTCACTAGTAAGCAATGATAGACAAGTGGTATCTATTTCTTTTCAAACCCATAAAAGAGAAAGGAATTTAAAAGACAAAATACAGCACTAATTATATATATATAGCTTGCAATTACTATTTTATTATTGGTATAGCTAGGTATACTTACGGAAAATGAAAACTCAATCTTAAGCATAATCTCAATTTTGAGAATATATAACCCCATAAACTGCCTTGTTTGTAATTAGATCATAGGCTGGTGACACAATATGCAATTCAAGACGTGCCCTATTTGATTTTGAGTATAAATATTAACAAAGACTTCTTCGTTATGAGGACTTTCAAAGCTAAAAGCACTTAATACTATTATATTCACCTCGATCTGAAAGTTGTCAATTTAAATATCAATAATCATTTTGACTCGTTAAAGAGTGATTGGAAGGCCTAAAGTGGCCACATCTGAAAATTACAAGGTAAAGAATGAATTCAACATAGCTGGGGGAGGTCGGAACCTGTAACAATGGACTGTAGTGATATCTTTAAGTTTGATAAAGACAAATAAATGCATGCTGCTTTTGTAATGTCTTGTGTCTTTGAATTTTGGCGCATGGCCTTTTGAACTGTAAATCAATGTCTAATTTACAGTGTATTATATTATTTATGTTCTTTTTCTTTTCGTGAGCTATTATGCGATACATCCTCAATATTATTTAGTAAATTTAGAATTTATATGTGAGTTACAGGTTGTGTACTTAGATTTTGATCAAACTCAACAAGAGATTGTAACATTATACCCTCTTTTGCTTCGCTAGTGATGCAAGCAATCCAGATTACACGGGGGTTTGTGGAGGATTTTAGAGCAAAAATGAGAGTTTCTGAAGCGCTATCATGCGATTTTGGAGGAGGCGGAAATCTCATTTGACTCTCGCTCCAACGAGATTGCGGTAGGATTTTCGCTCAACAATTGCTCAAGAGAGATGTTACGGATGGCAAATAAAAAGTGCACTCGATGTTCACTCTACCGTAGCTCTACAAAAATTGTGACTAATCAGCTAATCGCGGAACAAAGACTTCGTGCGACACTCACATGTCTATTTCTTGAGCAAAGCTACAAGAGTTTTAAATAAAGTTTATTTTTATAATTTTACTCTCAAAGTTGAACCCTAAACTCTATTTAAGCTCTATAAGGCCGATTTGGCTGCCCAATCGTTGTCATCCAATTTTATTAATAAGAATACTCCATATTGAGTTTTTCTTCAATTTTCCTATAATCCTTCGAATTTTTCTAGGTTTTACAAAAGAATTGTGAATTTTGTGTTTACAAATTCTGCTTTCCACTATGCTATGCTACATTAGTTGGCATCAAAGCCCAGTACCCTAACACCATGGCATGAAAATGAGCTCATAGAGGAAGACATGCAACTATTGGTAATGTGTATGAACGTGATGAGGCAAGACATGATGAACAACTAGATGCACATTTGTAGTGAATGGAGTGATTTGAGCAGTTTGGTGATCGATTTGATGCACTGGCTTATCAGCTTGCCACCTTAGTCGTTGCTAACGAGTGTCATCGTCAACCAAATTCGTGTTTCACAAAGGAAGATGACCAAATTAGTGTTCATGGAGAGCCCATCAATCCATTCACAGGGTATGGGGCGAGGAAGGAATGCCCATTGGTACCAGACAATGCTAGCAGATGGGAGGCAGGTTTCAACCACGACATACTAGACTTCTAAGGTTGTTTATAGCCCAAAAAATTCCTAGATTGGATTGTTGTTGTAGAGGAGATCTTATATTTTAAGAGCATCTTCGGCAGTAGTAGCTATTTTAGCTATTCAAAATACACATTTTTCTATTTTAGCTATTAGTTTTTCAATACAACAAAAAGCAGATTATCTATCTTACTCTTTACTTTCTTTAAATATTATTTTTCAATGTATTTTTTATTGTAAAAGTTGAGGGAGAGAGAGAGATGAGAGAAAAGAATTAAAAAAAAAAAAAGACTACAAGGTTCTACAATGAACTTTCATATTTAAAAGTTCATTGTTGCAAAATTGATGAAAATACTCTATTTTAAAGTATCTACTGGATGAGTAAAATAGCACATAATAGCTATATTTAGTATAGCTATTATCAACCATATAAAGGGTCTAACGAAGATGCTCTTAGAGCATCTCCAGTAGTAGTGGTTATTTTAGCTATTCAAAATACACATTTTTCTATTTTAGCTATTAGTTTTTCAGTAGAAATTCCAATAGTTATCTTTCTCACCCTCTGCTTTCTTTAAATATTATTTTTCAATGTATTTTTTATTGTGAAAGTTGAGAAGAGGGAGAGATAGAGGGAGAGAGGGGAGAGAACATTAAAAAAAAAAATACTAAAATGTGCTACAGTGAACTTTCATATATGAAAGTTCACTGTAGCAAAATGGATGGAGATGGTTTATTTTGAAGCATCTGCTGGAGTGATAAAGTGGCTCATAATAACTAAATATAGTTATTATAACCATATGAAAAAGCCTGCTAGAGATGCTCTTGGAATGATACCTAAGGATAGGCAAGTTCCTTTGGTGGCTACCAAGTTTAGAAGGCCAGCCGTTGTGTGGTGACAGCAATAAAACCAAAGTAGAGTTCGCAAGGCAAGTCCAAGATCAATAGTTGGAAAAAACTATTGAAGCATATCAGAACGGCGTTCTTGCCCCCACAATTATGTGTGAAAATGTACCAACAACTTCATCATCTTATGCAGGAAAAACGCTATGTGGATGACTACATTGCGGAATTCAATAGGCTTGTTACGCACATTGATCTGGCAAAATCAGATGACCAAATGCTCTCAAAGTATATTGGAGATATAAAATAGTAATTTCAAGATTCTTTAAATTTATTTGACCTTGTTAATGTGCTTGAAGCCCATCAAATAGCCTTGCACTTAAAAAAGACTTTAGGCTAAAGGCCATTGGGTGGCTGGTTGTAAATAGCCCCATACTACAATATTAAATTGAGAATATTCAGCCTCCACCTATCACGCATTCTTTCCCTCAAGATATCAAAACCACATCTCTCGATCAAGACATCAAGGCGCCAACTCATGAGATAAACTACACAAAGAAAGATCCTGCTAGACAATATTTGCACAACATGAAACCAAGCTGAGAGGAAACATTCTATAATCAAGCTCAACCAAAAAAGGCATATACATCTACGAGAAAATCAACTAAATAACACAAAGGAATGATAATTATATTCTGTAATTAATAAGCCCACAATCTGTGGGATTGTTGTGTAAAAAGTCATGAATGACTTATGTATATATTGTAATAAATATTGATGGTGAAATATACAGTGAAAGCATTTTCAAACATATAAACTTTTGTGCTATTTTATGGTATCAGAGCCTTTCTAGGACTCACGTCATTTTTTTTTTTTTTGTTTCCGATCCTCATAAATGGCCACTTCTTCCACCACTTCACCCACTACTCCTCCCTCCTCCATCACCAATTTTTCCCCAGCCTCCCTCTTTAACAACCTCCCTCATTGTGTCCCTACCCAACTCACCTGTGACAATTACCTCACGTGGCATTGGCAGATGGTCACCTACTTAAAAGGTCAGAATGTGTTGGGTTTTGTTGAAGGCACAACCATTCCACCAATACAAACTATTTCTAATCCCTCTTCCCTCTCCCTCCGAGGATTCCCCTAACACGGTTGCCAAGCCAGCCTATCTCACTTGGCTACAACAAGATCAAATGGTCCTCAGCACCATCGTGTCCACCATCTCAAATGGTCTTATCTCTCAGGTCATCAGTTACTCCACCTCATATGAAGTATGGAATGCCCTTGAGCGCATGTATTCCTCTCAATCACGAGCTCAAATCATGCAAGTCCACTATCAACTGGATACATTCAAGAAAGGAGGCTCTTCCATTTCTGAATATTTTCAAAAATTAAGTCACTTGCCAATACACTTGCTATTGCCAAACAACCACTCAATGATTTTGAATTGGTCTCATTTTTGCTGGCTGGCTTAGGATTTGAGTTTGATCCATTCATGACCTCTGTCACCACTTGTGTGGACCCAATGTCCATCAAAGAGCTCTACGCTCATCTTCTCACCCATAAGATGCGCCTTGAACACAACTCAACTGCTGCTGAATCTGTGTTTCTCACCGCCAATCTTACCACTACTCGTCCCTCTTCTCAGAAGAATAAGGGGCCCTATCGTGGCTCATCTCACTCAACTGGTTCTTATCGTGGGGCATCTCAATCTCAAGGACACCAATACAACAATCGATCCAATGGCCCACATGGTGGGAGATTCGAACGTGGTAGAGGGCCACCACATTCATCGAGTGGTTCAAATCCTCGCTCAATATGCCAAGTGTGCAACAAATCTGGTCACACCGCACTTAGTTGCTATCACAGGTTTGACTATTCCTTTCAACATGAAAACCTACCCAATATGCAGGCTTTTTCTGCTTCTTCATCTCAAACCAACAATGATGTCAACTGGTACCAAATACTGGGGCCACCAATCATGTTGCTGCAGATCTTGCAAACCTCAATCTCCAATCTGATGTATACACAAGCACAGATCAACGATATGTAGGCAATGGGCAAGGTCTAACTATAAGCCATACTAGTTCCTCTAAGACTCCATTTGTTTGGGCATAAAATGATTTCCGTCGGAAAATGATTTCAGAAAAATATTTTATGTCGAAACCATTTTTCGGTGTTTGGCGCGTACCGAAAATCACAAATGTTTTTTATATTTTCAATCAATTATATTAACTTATAAAAATTAATATGGCTTGGCGTTGTCCCAAGCAGGTCCGACTAGGTCCCGGCGATGTCCCGACAATGTTTCAACTGGATCGCGGCAATGTTTCGGGCGGGTCCCGACGATGTGTTGGGCAGGTCCTAACAATGTCCCAGGCGAGTCCCGTCGATGTCATGGGCGGGTCCAAGCAATGTCTCAGGCGGGTCCCGACAGTGTGCCGGGCAGGTCCTGGCAATGTCCTAGTTGGATCTCAACAATGTACCGGACAGGTCTCGGGCGGGTCCTAGAGATGTCCCAGTCAAGTCTCGACAATGTCACGAGCGGGTCTCGACGATGTGTCGAGCAGGTCCTGGTCAGGTCCCTATAATGTGCCGGGTAGGTCTCAGGTGGGTCCCGGAGATGTCCCAGTTGGTTCCCAGCAATGTCACGAGCGGGTCCCAACGGTGTGCCGAGCAGGTCCTGGTCGGGTCCCGGCGATGTCTCGAGCGGGTCCCAGCAATGTCCTGGCGGGTCTTGGCAATGTCCCAGTCGGGTCTTGGCAATGTGTCAAGCAGGTCTTGGCAATGTCCCGGGTGGGTCCCAGCAATGTCTCAGGCGAGTCCTGACGAAGTTCCTAGGTAGGGCTCGGCGATGTATCGAGCGGATCCCAGCAATGTCCCGACCAGATCCTATCGATGTCCCAACCAAGTTCAAGCGGGGTTTGGTGGTGTTTTGGTTATGTTCCGGCAATTTGAGAATGAGAAGTTTCAACTCGAAAAATAGTTTACGGTTTTAAAAATGAGAAACCATTTTACATAAATTAAAGAAGATTTTTTGATCAAACTGAAAATGGTTTCCGTTGACTATTATTTTCCGCCCCACCAAACACCGAAAAACAAAGAAAATGATTTCTGAAAATCATTTTACGCCAAAACAAACGGAGCCTAAGTTAATTTATCCTTGTGCCATTTTCTTATTAAAGCATCTTCTGCATGTCCCACATATTAAAAAGAAACTTTTGTCTGTTTCACAATTCACTCGTGATAACAATGTTTATTTTGAGTTTCACACATCGTTCTTTTGTGTTAAGAATCCAATCACGGGCAATACCCTCCTTCAAGGCCAAAGTAGAGATGGGCTCTACACGTTCCTCTCATGTCCTTATCCTCCTCGATTAGCTTTATTGGATGAACGTGCTTCCATGGATCGATGGCATTGCAGATTCGGCCATCCGTCTCTTCGAATTATTAGTCAAGTTGTTCATGCTCGTCACCTTGTTGTTCTAAAAAATAAAGTCTCTGATGTTTGCCCTGCATGTCATATAAGCAAAAGTCATGAGCTCCCTTTATCACATTTCTCCTTTTGTTTCGTATTTTCCTTTGGAATTAATTTTTACCAATGTATGGGACCATCCCCTTTTTCTTCTAATAATGGAAATCGGTACTACGTGTGTTTCATTAATGATTTCAGTAAATTTGTGTGGTTATTTCCTATTCTACCAAATCTGTTGTTGTCTCTACATTCTTATAATTTCAAACACATGTAGAAAAAAAATTTTGATAGGAAAATCAAAGCACTTCAATCCGATTTTGGGGGGGGGGGGTGAATTTCGGGCTCTCAATCCCATTTTGTCTAAATAAGAGATCTCCCATAGGATCTCTTGCCCCCACACTCACCAACAGCAAGGTTCTGTAGAACGCAAACACAAACACCTCGTCCAAATAGGTCTCTCCTTACTCGCATCCGCTTCAATGCCTTTGAAATTTTGGGATGACGCCTTCTTAACCGCCTCTTTTCTAATCAATCGGCTCCCTTCTCCCGTCACCCATCACAAATCACCTTTTGGAATTTTGTTTCATAAAGCTCCTGATTATAATTTCTTGAAGGTTTTTGGGTGTGCATGTTGGTCCCATTTACGGTCTTACAACAAACACAAACTTGTTTTTCAATCTCAATTTTGTACGTTTTTAGGATACAACTTCCAACACAAAGGCTACAAATGTCTCCATATCCCTTCAGGTGGTATCTATATCTCCCGTAATGTTGTATTCGATGAAAACAATTATCTCTTTCAAAATTAATCTGTGTCTGCCGCACCTCCAACACTACAGCCAGTGCCACTACCTCCCCCTTTTCAGCTTTTCCCCACTCCACTTGTCACAACTACTTTGCCTCCACGACCATCATGTTGTCACCCCCTCCCCTCATGACAATTCGATCCCTCTAGCAGTACTGTCTCACATGTCTTCAGCATTCCCTTGTTCCTCTACACCCCAGGTTCTAGGTGCGCTCGTTGTCTCATCTAGCTCCACTGATCTCCCACGTGCCATTCACTCCATCTAGACACGATCCAAGAATCATATTCACAAGCCACGTGAATTCACTGATGTAACCATTTCCTATCTCCCATCGAAGGCCCTTGTCACTGTGAAGGCTATCCACATTAAGAAGCCCACCTCTTTCACGACGGCTAACCAATCCTTGCACTAGAGGGCAACCATGACCACTGAGTTCACATTACTGCAAAATGGGACTTGGATCCTTGTCCCACGGCAACCCCACATGAATCTTGTTGGGTGCAAATGAATTTAGAAACTCAAAAGAAAATCTGATGGGACCATTGATCGTTACAAGGCTCAGTGGTAGCAAAAGGCTTTCACCAACAACTCGGAATTGACTATGGTGATACTTTCAGTCCCGTGGTTAAACCCACAACCATTCGCACTGTGCTTTCTATTGCGGTATCATCCAATTGGTGCATCAAACAATTGGATATCACCAATGCTTTTTTACATGATTTTCTGTAGGAAAAATCTACATGGTCCAACCTTAAGGCTTTACACATCCTTCCTTTCCAGATTACATGTGTTACCTCAAAAAATCCCTCTATGGATTGAAACAAGCCCTTCACGCATGGTTCTCCCGCCTTAGCTCTCGCCTCCTCGAACTTGGCTTTGAATTAAGGCTCACGGGCTTATACGTCATTATTCTTCTTTGGTCACGGTGCTACCACAATTTTCATCCTCATCTATGTGGATGTGAAAAGTTATGATAAAAGTTAGGGATAACTTCACTTACCATTTTCCCCTCGGGAAATGGTCAGCCATTTTACAATGTCCCTCCCAAAATTCAAAGTCTCTCAATTTATTGTATCAAAATTTTATTAGTTGCAATGTCTCCATTCCCTTTGGATTTTTCGTTAAATCCTAACGAAAAGGTGTTAAAATTTTTCAAATACCGCTCTCTTTTTAGGGGAAAAAAAATTGTAAGAATTTAAGCGTTGGTCAAGATTTTACGGAATTTACAAAAATACCAATGCCTAAATCTTTGAAAAAAAAATTATATATTTTAAGGATTTTAAAAGGATTTAACGGAAAATTGTAACGGATAGGGTACATTGCAACTAAGTGGAATTTCGATATACTAAATTGAGAAGCTTTAAATTTTGAAGAGACATTGTAAAAAGAGTGACAATCAAGAGGTAAGTGAAGTTATCCTTAAAAGTTATGGAAAAGAATGCATGTGAAAGCCCAATGGTTTGATGGATTATACGCCTAACATCCTGATGTTAGGATAGGGGAAATAAAATTGTCTAACAACCCGGTGATTAAGTGGGGTTATATATTTAACACCTCGAAGTTATAAGATGGATAAAATGGTACCAACCCGGTGATTAAGTATGGGTATTCACTTAGCAAATTCTAACGATCAAGTGAAAGTATGGATTCACTTATCTATGTGAAAATGAAAATTAAGTACGTAAAAAATATGGGCATATGAAAAGATGAGAGAGTAAGTGAATGATGATGTATAAACATGTCAATATTATGTAAAGCATGAGATATGTTATGTTTTAAATGTTGTTTCCATTATCATGTTATTAAATGTTTTAATGCTTCATATTATGGGATGTTGAGTTATATGTATATGTATAAAGAAAATGCAAAGAAAATTAGAGGATTTATATATATGCTGAATGACCTATTTGTTAAGTGATGGATGGAAAATAAAAGGATAGTGAAGTTGACAACTGGCATGTTTTTTGTTAAGTGATGGATGGAAAGTTTAACAGAATGGCCTATTTATCATATGAGAAAAACTTATATATTTAATTGTTAAAATTAGAAACTCGAACATTTATTTATCAATGGTAGAACTTAAGCCCTTTTAAAGCAATTTCCCTTAGTTGTAATTATAAATAGGGTCTACACCCTATCCACCATCAATAGGATTGTAGTCTACACCTTTGCTGTCATATTAGGATGTCATCAAATTTTGATACTAATTGAGGCAGAACTAAAAGTATACTAGGGTTAGATATTTTTCCAATTAAACACTCCACACTAATAATTATATAAGGTTCTTTGAATTCAATAGAATCTAGTGCACAATATAATAAAAAAGACAATCTAGTGAATTCAATAGATATATTACATATTGCAAGCCTTGCTATAGCCGCTAGAGAACTTACCCAGCAAGCAATAACCTTCTTAAATCAACCCTTATAGAGAATTTGAATAAAAAATAAATAATAAATAAATAAAAGGAAAAAGTCTATATATCTCTCTCAAACTACCACTCAATTGACAATGTCCTTTCTCCAAACTTTTAATTGTGACAATATCCCTCCTCCCCCTCCAAAAAATACCAAACTATTGTCAATATACCCTCCAATGACGAAAATACCCTTAAAAAATAAAATAAAAAATTCTTGAAAAATAAAATAAAATAAACACTCTCACTCAATTGGCCAAATTTAAATTTTTTTAAAAAAAATTATAAATATTTTTCGTTTAAAAAATTACTTTTTTAAAAATAAAATTTCTATTTTTTTTTTTCAAATTCATAAGGGCTAGAGAAAATTAAAACTAAAATTTTTTTAAAAATTTTTTTTTAAAAAAAACTAAAAAAACTAAAAAAAGTAATTGTCTTTTTGAAAGCACTACCACCCAAGTGGCCAAATTCAAAATTAAAAAAAAAAAAATTATAAAGATTTTTCGTTTTAAAAAATTATTATATACTTTGTTTTTTTGAGTTTATAAGGGTATTTTTGTTTTATTAAAAAATTTGTAGAGTCATTTTTTATCTTTTTGCTGGTATTGGGGGAACATTGACAATTATTTGGTAGTTTGGGACATTGTCACAATTAAAAGTTTGGAAGAACATTGTTAATTGGGTGGTAATTTAAAGGGGGTATGGACTTTTCCCAAAAAAAAACCCTTATGGAGAATCCTGCAATTACTTTCAATTTGACCATAAAACCCCTAAAATCATCTATAAACAAGAAGCAGAAAAAGAAGAAGAAAAAAAAAAGGCTTAAGATTTAAAAGTTTGGAAATTATTTATAAAATTATCACAAATAAACTAATGAGAAAAATTGATCCCATATTTTGTACTACATCACACTTTAGGAACGAGTACTTTGTTGGGTTTTCTTGAGCAAAATTGGATCTGTCTATTTCTGCATGATTAGGGAAAAGAAAATAGAAGAATAAAAAATATTGGCAGGCCTTAAACAGGTGGGCTGTGACTTGATTCTTTTTGTAAGGTCCGGTCTAGATCTCAAATTTGGGCCTAGCCGGGCTTGGGTTCGCAATATATTATAAGTGTTAATTCAAGGCACCCACTACAGTAGGTTTAGTTATCTTTTTCTTGGTTAAAACATGATTTTTTTTTTTTTTTAATGGGCAAGTAAGATTTTCGTTGTTTAAAAAATATGAATTACTCCTTTACATTTTGTTCTTAATTTACTTGGTCAATTTTATACGAAAACTTTCAAATTTTAGTCAATGTGATACTCCATATTTCCTGTCGTTAATTAAATCAACATTGTTTTAATGAAAATAATTAAGAAACAAATAAAGAGCGAGATGTGATTAAATTCAAAAAAAGAAAAAAAAGAAAAAAAAAAAAGGAAAATGAATTTTTTTTTTAAAAAAAAAAAAAAGATGAAAATTGAAAAGCTTCAAAATGAAACTTGAAGATTAAGAAGATTAAAAAGAATTTCTTTAGGTCTTCATTTTGTCAACGAACAAACATATCCATGACCTTTTTTTTTTTAGGTAATCTCGCAGGAAAGAAAACGGAAGGGAGCTGTATATTTATCCCTGTATGACAACCGCTAGCTGAATCAATTCATTAGGTCCAAACTTTCATGGCAGTCAAATACAAATTCTATATTTAATCAAGAACTCAGAAACAGGGAAAAAAAAAAAAAACTGCAAATATGAATTTAAATAGCGAAACAACAATTGAAGAATTTGTGAGTAATTAGATGTATAGGTTGGCAATTTGGATTCATGTATCGGGTTCATGTCGTGTTGAGTTTTAGGTATATGAATTTAACGCGAATATTACCCATTTACTTAATCTTGTCAATCTCCTTAATCATGACACGATTTGTCTTACTAAATAGGTGACACAATAAAACTTGCTAAACAAATCGTTGGTTGACATAAACGCAACCTATTTCAACCTATTTAATATAAATTGATTGAATTGACACAAATAATTAATCTAATTTGATTAATACAATTTCATATATTATAAGTATAAATTATATTAATTATACGCATTCACAATTAAATTAATGACAAAATCAATTTGATAACCGATATTCATAATCCAACTTTTCAATGCATATCTAATCAAAATAAGATTATAATCCATTAAAGTTTATCTAAATAACCAAACACGTTGCCATAATAAAAATAATAAAACAATCCAAAAATAACATGAGAAAGCCTCCTCACTAAGTATTTGCATTAGTTTTTTTTTTTATTTTTTTTTAAAAAAAGGGTTGGAGTGGGAGGCCGATTGTAGCTATCTTACCTAGGCATGATCATAGTAGCTCTCAACCCGCGGGGTGCCGCTCAAGAGGAGCTTAGACAGTGGGAACCGCAGGAGCTCTCTCAAGACTGATCGAACCATAGCTTAACACCCGCCCCATCAGAGCATCAATGAGATTCAAGATGACAAACACTAATAGGCTAAGTATCAGTATTAGTTATCAACATAGCCATAATATCCTCGGTGAGATCACCTGATTTCATTTGTACGAGTTCTATATCAAAAGATATACACAAATTATAAAGTCTAACTCAGCTTGTATTAAATAGAATTTAGTCACAAAATTATAGCGAACAAAACTCATTACATTGAGACCATAATAAAGAAAATATGAAATTCAATGTCGTTCATCAAGGTAATGAAAGAAATTAAGGCTCTGTTTGTTTTGACATAAAATAATTTACAAAATCATTTTTTGTGTATTTTGATGTTTGGTGGGGTAGAAAATAATAGTCAATGAAAATTATTTTCAGTTTGACCGAAAAATTTAATTTTCGTAAAATAGTTTATTCTTTTTAAAATCGTAAATCATTTTTCAAGTTTGAGCGTCACATTCTCAAATCGTCGGATCACAGCCAAAACACCATCAAACCCCGTCGAAATCCGATCGGGACCTGACTAGGACATTATTGGGACCCGATCGGGACACGATCGGACCCACCTAGGATATCGCCGAGACCCAGTCGGGTCTCGCCCGGGACATCGTAGGGACTCACTCAAGACATTTCCAAGACTCGACCGAGACACCAAGGAGACCCACCTAGGACATTTTCAAGACTTACCCAAGACATTTTTGTGACTTGCCCGGAACATTTTTGGGACCCGTCTAAGACATTTTCGGGACCTGCTCGGTACATTGTTGGGACCTGACTAGAACATCGTTGAGACTCGCCCGGGACATCGCCAGGACCTGCCCTGGACATTTATGGGACCTGCCCAAGACATCGTTGGGACACGGCCAGGACCCTCTTTGGATATCGCCGAGACCCAGCCGAAACTCGTTCGGGACATCGTTATGACTCGACCGAGACATCGCTGAGACCCTCCCGAGACATTGCCAGGACCCAATTGGGACATCACTAGGACCCGCCCAAACCCGGTCGGGACTCGCCTAGGACATCGCCGGGACCTACCTAGGATATTTTCAGGACCCGCTCAAGACATCGTCGGAACCTGCCCGAGACCTCGTTGGAATCTGCCCAGGACATCACTAGGATCTGGTCAGGACATGCCCAAGACATCGTCAGGATTCGACTATGACATCGCCGAGACTTGCTAGGGACTCAATCGGGACACCGCCGGAACCCAGTCCGAATACCGCCAGGACCCACCTAGGACTCGACCGGGTCACTACCGGGATCCAGTCGTGGGGTCACCGCCGAGACCCAGTCGGGACATGCTCGGACCCAACCAAAACTCGGTTAGGACATCACTTGGACCTGACTGAAACCGTTGGGATCCAGTTGGAACCCATCCGGGACATCGTCGGGACTTGACTGAGACATTGCTAAGACCCAACCGGGACCCACCAGGAACAATTTATATTAATATTTTTAAGGTGTGCATAAAAAAATAATTTTTATAGGTTAATATGATTTGTTGAAAATATAAAAAATATTTGTGATTTTTCATACGCGTCAAACACCAAAAAATGTTTTTGGCGGAAATCATTTTCTTGAAAATCAATTTCCCTGAAACCATTTTTCAACAAAAATCATTTTACGTCGAAATAAATGGAGTCTAAATATGCAAATAACTAATAATAGAAATAAGATTACCTTGCTTGCTAATACAACCAACCTCTAGTGCAAATTAGTGACTCGACAATATCAAGTATGAGTGCACTCCTAAATTGATTAATGACACTAAAAGTGGATTTCGAAGCAAGTGTAAAAATAATAATACTCAAAATATCACAAGTCATAGAAGTTAGTTCAGGATAATGAAATTGATTTCCTTTCCAATATGTGAGAACGTTTATTTTTACTTTCTTATCCAACCTAGGTTTATCTAAATAAAGTTTCATTATGGCTTCGTTTATTTCAGTGTAAAATGTTTTTAGGGAAATTATTTTGTAAGAAAATGGTTTTCCTGAAAACATTTTTCGTTGTTTGACGCATACGAAAATCATAAATATTATTTATATTTTCATTAAATCATATTAATCTATAAAAATTAATTTTTATTCACAACATAAAAATATTAATAGAAAATAATTAAAAAAATTAAACTAATAATTTGAGTTCTGGCGAAGGATCGTTGGTGGTCTAGCGATGGCTGACAACGGGCCCGATGGTGGTTTGATGGTGTTTCAGGGGTGGCTCAATGGTGATTTGGTATTGGCTCGGGAGTGGTTTAACGATGGTCCGATGATGGTCTAGCAGTAGCCGAGGGGGGGGGGCTTGGTGGTGGTCCAATGGTGGTTTAGGGATGGCCCGGCGGTGGCTTAGTGGTGGTTCGATGTTGGTTTGGCAATGGCTTGGTGGTGGCTCAGTGCTAGTCTAGTGTGGCCCAGTGCTGGCTTGATGGTGGTTCGGCGATTTGATAATGAGAAGCTCAAATTCGAAAAAGGATTTAGGATTTTATAAAAAAATAAAAAAAAAAAATCATTTTACAGAAATTAAAGAAATTTTCTTGGTCAAACTAAAAATGTTTTTCATTGCTATTATTTTCCGTCGCACCAAACTCCAAAAAATACGTAAAATGTTTTTACGCTAAAACAAATGGAACATGAATTTCTTGTGTATAGGCAAAAAGATCATCCATTTGAAATTAATCAAATGCCTACATGAAAAGCAACAAAAAATTTCCCACCAAACTTAAAAAATATATAGCAACAATATCATATAATCCACTGAATATACTTATTATTTTACTTTCGTCACTCTTCTCTCCTTGCTAAAAGATTTGAATTGCGTTTTACGAACAACTTTATCATCATTATTTTTTCTACAGATGTGCCTAAAGTTTTAGGAGCAGTACTACCATGTTCTATAAAAAAGAGAGACTAATTTTGGCACCAACATGCAATTACTCTTTGGAATCACTAACACCAGAAAGCTTCTTACGGTAGATATCTATAAATTGAAGCTTGTAACGATGATCCAATATAACTGCTATAGCTAATATTACATTGAATTTTAATCAATATTTTTCAAATTTAGCATGTGATTTGCCATTTTTCTCATATACCCATCTTCGCTCTCAGTTTATTTTTCCAAGGTCAAATAAATCATGAAAATCGCTGAAAAGTAAAAATTGACTACGGGATATTTGATACCAGAAAAGACAAGTCACAAGTGGCATCTTAAAAAAATTAGCCAAGAAAGTGCTAATCTTTTTCACCTTATCCACTCAAAGATAAGACAATGCTTATAGTTAAAATCAGTCACCACCTCTAGATGACAAAAAGCAGCCAATAAAAAAGAGCAACTCTCAAGCATAAGAAAGGTAAAATTCCAATCTAGGAGGAACATCTGTCTCACACCCTACCCTTTATTGTCGTAACCATCCAAAACATTTGGTTGAAGGAATCAATCTTTTTATTTCTTTTTTTTGTTTATTCGCTTGTGATCCTCTAACATACTTAATGATTTCATGAACCTTTTTTATATTTAGATTTTAACCCGTTTTGCACTATCAAATTGAGGATAAGAGTACAACAACGAGACGAAAGAAATCACCATCACAAACAAGAATTTTCTTAATATTCAACATAAATTAACCTTAGTAGTATTTATAGTCTTTTATAGAGATAAATTGTACACCACTACACAAATATTGATTATGTTGCTCTTGTACCAATATGCTCAACAAATCGAAAATTAAGACATGCATAATTTGTAATTTAAAAATTTATAATTTCTTTAAAATTGTAAAAGATCGTTGTCCCAATTATTAATAAAATTGAATCATAAGACTTAGTTTGATTTAAAAAAAAAATTCTGAGATTTATTATAATAATAATAATTCCAAATTATTATGAGTAGAAAACAAACTTTAAAATAAGGACGATTTGAAATAGCTGAAATCGTACAATCAAAACAACTAAACTAAAGTATTCACACACACACACAATTGTGCTACCTGAAATTTCTCCTCAATTTTATTTATATGTAACATACCACAATGGGCTGCAAATTTTGTTGGCAGCACAGTTTGCTTCAACTTCACACACTCAGACCAAATAAAAAAGACATAATCGCCTTTTCTGGTCCTCGGTTGGTCAATTTGTTGCGCACAGTATTCCACAGACAGGGTGATTGAGAAAGAGAGAGAGAGAGTATGGCGGACAACCTCTTCGAAGGCTTGCCTGCTCCTTCCCGACGAAAAGAAGAACGAGAACGAGAACGAGAACACGAGCAAGAACAACAACACCACCAACGCTCTAAAACCGCTACTACAGACTGCGGCTCTTCTTCTACAGTTCCAGCTCCGAAGCCAGTGCTCAAAAGCGCCCTCAAGCGCTCCGAGCCCACCGAATCAAACCCAGAAGGTGCGACCATTCTCTCTTCGAAGAAACCCTTGATTCTTTCGCCTATAGGGGTTAATTTCTTATTTTAATTTATGCGTTTTAAAGAAATTCGCTTGGTTTGTGTTTTTGAAGTACTTTCCTTAGTTCGAAAGCGAAAATTGGGTGGAATTCATCTCTATGAAAGTTAGATAAGTACTTGATGAAAAAAGGGTTTCGTGATTTTGAAGTTATCTTGCTCTTTTTGTTTTTCTATGTGTTTGATTTCACTTCTATATTCTATTTGGTTGCTGAGAAACGGAAAGAAAAAAAAAAAAAGAAGAGTGTTTTGGGGTTTTTGTGTGTAGCTTGTGGATGCAGCTACATTGGTGTTGTTTAGATTCAAGGGGGGCTTCTGGAGGTATTTTGATTGTGTGGGATAGGAGGGTGATGGAAAAAGTTGAAGAGTGTATGGGGGAGCTTTCAATTACCTGTTCTTTTAGAAACGTGGGATATCAATTTTCTTGAGCCTTTGTGGGTGTTTTGCTTCAATATTGATGGTAATAGAATCCTTTTATGGGATGGATTGGCTGGTTTGCTTAGCTGGTAGAACTTGCCCTAGTGCATTGGGAGGACTTCAAGGTTTATCGTTTTCCTAGTGAAAGATTGGGAAGCCCAATACAGTCCGGCTATGGTGGAGTTTTTAGATGGTCAAACAATAGAGACCCTTCCTCCCTCTTGGTTAAGAATTGATAGATTTCTTGTTTCCCCTCACTTGGAAGCCCAATTTCCTAACTTGACCTAGAAAAGGCTGCCTAGACTCTCTTTGGATCATTTCCCTATCCTTCTTGATTGTGAAGGTCTTCATGGAGGTATAAGGTATTCTAAATTCGAGAACATGTAGTTAAAATCATAGGGTTTTGTAAATAGGGTGGAATAGTGTTGGACATCTTTATCACTTTCAGGGTTCTCCAAGTTACATTTGGCTTGCTAACTTAAGGCTTTGAAAGTTGATTTAAGAGTCTGGAATAAAGAGGTGTTTGACAATGTAGAGAGAAAGAAAAAGCTTCTTTTTGACAATTTAGAGGTTCTTGAGGGTATGGAAGAAGGAAGAGTATTAAGTGAGGAGGAGAAATTGAGGAAGGCTACAATGATTAATGTTTTGGAGAGGATAACTCTTCTGGAGGAGGTGAGTTGAGGCAGAAATCGAGATCGTTGTGGTTAAGAGAGGGTGACAAGTGCATAAAGTTCTTCCATCGAGTGACCAATTTGAATAGGAGGAATAGCTTCATTGAACACTTGGTGGTTTATGGTATAGTCTCTCATATCAGTTTCAGATAAGAGAACATATTGTGCAGTTCTACAATAGCTTGTTTACTGAACGACACCATTGGAGGCCTAGGTTGGATTTTCTTACTTTTGATTCCACCGGGAATGATGAAGCCATTTTGTTGGAGAGAGCTTTTGAGGAAGATGAGGTCTTTTAGGTGGTGAAAGCCTTGAATTGTGATAAGGCCCCGGTCCATGATAGTCTTAGTATGACGTTCTTCTAAGTTTGTTGGGATTTTCTAAAGGTAGATATCATGAATGTTTCCCATGATTTTCATGCTAGAGTTTGTTTGTAAAAAGCTTCAATGCTACCTTCATCACTCTTATTCTGAAGAAACCTGGGGCCATTGATATTACAATTTTCATCCTATTAGCTTAGTGGGTGGAGTTTACAAAATTGTTGCCGAAGTCCTAGCTAACAAGTTGAAAATTGTAGTGGAGAAGATTATTTCCAAGCCTCATAATGCTTTCATTAGGGGTAGGTGGATTCTAGACTTTATTCTTATTGTCAATTAGTGCATTGATAGTAGGATTAGATCTAAGGAGCCAGGTGTGCGTCCAAGATGGATATTAAAAGGCCTATGATCATGTTAATTGGGAATTTTTGTTGTATATGCTGAGAGATGCGGTTTTGGGGAAAGTGGTGTAAGTAGATAGCGCATTGTATTTCTTCGGTACGCTTTTCTGTATTTGTGAATGACACTCCGATGGGGTTTTTTTTAGTAGTTTCCATGCCTTGAGGCAAGGAGACCTTTTGTCTCCCTTACAGTTCGTTATTGTTATGGAGGCGTTAAGTAGGATGATTTCTGCAATAGTGAATGAGAGTCTCTTATCAGGATTTTTGGTGGGATCTAGGAATGATGATGCTTTCAAATTTCTCACCTTTTGTTTGCGGACAACACTTGATTTTTTGTAGGGCAAATCTTGATCATCTTCATAACTTGCGTTGTTTGTTCTTATGCTTTGAAGTAGTTTCATGTTTGAGGATTAATTTGGCAAAATCAGAGTTGGTCTCCATTGGCAATTTCAATAATGTTGAAGGTTGGGCTAGCATCTTGGGTTGCAGGATCTCTTCTCTACCCATGAAACATTTAGGCCTTCCATTGGGAGCTTCGTTTAAGGCCAAATCTATATTAGATGGCATTATGGAGAAGATAGAACATCTTTTGGCTAGTTGGAAGATGATGTACTTGTCAACGGGTAGGAGGGTTACCTTGATTAAAAGTACTTTATTGTAACTATCTACTTACTTCATGTCTCTTTTTCCCCTCTAGGTTGGTGTTGCCAACCGCATAGAGAAGTTGCAACAAGACTTTTTGAGGGGTGGTATTGGCAAAGAGTTCAATTTTCACTTGGTAAGTTGGTCTAAGGTTTATTTTTCGATTTCAAAAGGAGGGTTGGGGATCCGTAATTTATTTTTGTTCAACCAAGCTCTTTTAGAGAAGTGGCTTTGGCCTTATGTTCATGAGAAAAAAGGCCTTGTGGAGGGTGATAGGGTGGGTGGTGCTCAAATGAGATTCACAGGTCATATGAGATGTGGCTATGGAAGAATATTATGAGTGGCTAGGGGAGTTCTGTAGTCATACTAAATTTGAGGTTGGTGATGGTTCTAAAATTAGATTCTGGCATATGTATGGTGTGGAGATCAGGCCCTCAAAGTAGCTTTTATGAACTTGTTCAGTTTGGCTCGTTGTAAGGAGGCTTCTGTGGGAGACCATTTGGAGCTTTCTAGTGACTTATAAGTGGAATGTTAACTTTCTTAGACCGACTCTCGATTGGGAGGTAAATCTCTTTACCTCGTTCTTCAATCTGTTGGATTCCCTCAAATTGAGACTGGTTGGCAAAGACAATCTTTGCTGGGTTCGTTCCAAGAGAGGGTTGTTCGATGTCAGATCATACTACAATGTCCTTGTTTCCCATGATAGTACTCATTTCTCTTAGTAGAGTATTTGGCAGAATAAGGCTTCTGTGAGAGTGATGTTCTCTGCTTGATTAGCTGACTTGGGGAAGATACTAACCATGGATAATCTTAGTGTTAAATTGTTATTTATCCCAAAAGCTTATACTTTTAGGACAAATGGTAATTTTATGTGATATCCGAGTAAAGGCCTAAGTTCAAACATAGTCTTTGTCATTCATCTCTCATTTCAATTTAATATTTCACGTGTTGGACCTCACTTATTAAGTGAGTTTGAACCCACACATGAGGAAGTAAATGATTAAATTTATCATTTCTTATTAGCTTAGACTTTTGGTTAACACTTAGAAAATGGCATATAATTGTGGTTTATTGGTACTGTATGTATAAAAAGAGTGGCGAGTTAGTGGACCACCTTTTACTCCACTATAAGATGGCTACTGACGTTTAGAATATGTCGTTACAAATGGTATCAGAACAACCTAGTAACACTATGTGCTACTGGAGTATTGCATGATATGGCCCTGACGATGACGTCAAGAATTTTAGAGGGGGGGAGAGAGTGAGAGAGATTGTAACAGCCCAATCTCACATTACATTGGGGAGATGATTAGCCCACATAGAGTGAGTAGATTATAAAAGATTTCATGGGTGTGAAGTCCCACATTAGTTCCTTACTAGGTGATATTAGACTTTATTAGCGATTCTAGAAGCTCTAATTGCAACTTGCGTTATTTTGGAGTGATAGCCCATATTCAGCCTTGTCGGGTTGGCTTGGGTTATGCCTAGTCAAGTTAGTAGATCTTTTTTGCTTGTTGGAAAGGGCAATTTGGTAGGCTTCGGAATGTTGCTATGTGGAAGATGGTTTTGTCTTGCCTTATGTGGTGTCTTTGGAGGGAAAGAATTGATCAATGTTTTGAAGATTGCGAACAGACGGTGGTGGAACTAAATGATTGCTTCTTTAAGACTCTTTACCAATAGACAGCTGCCTTCGACCTAAATATTTTTAGCTTTCTTGTTTTTCTGGAGCTTTTTCTTTTTCTAGCTAGATGCTTCTTTTGTATACTTTTGTGTACTTGGGTTGGGACTGTTGCGTTTTTTAATAAATTGCGTTTACTTATCAAAACATATTATCCTGACAAGCCCTAACAAGGAAACATAAAACCTAAGATTTTTTTTTTCTCCTAAATATTCTCAGTGATAAAAATAAAAAATATCCATACAATGTCAGGTTTTTATGGCTTTTGAACTTGTATTGCATTTAAAGCCTGTTTATATCTTAATCTTGCTTTTCAGCTATAAAAAGATAAATCTCTTTGTCTTTCATTTCCTCTGAAATATTAGTCTTTTGAGTGAAGCTGAAATGTTCAGTGTAATTCTCAGCCAGTGTGCCTGAAAAACGCTTGAGGTTTAAAACCTCAACAGATGCCTCAGAGAAACAAGTTATAGAGGCCATGCAGAAGATAGCTTCACATATCAAGAACCCTGCAAAGTTTGGTAAGGCTTCAAAGCTTGCCATACAGCTGATTCAGGCAGGAAGTGTGAAGCCAGGAACTTGTGATCACTTCTTTGCTATACTAGAAGCTGCAATGTCTTCATCCACTTGTATGGATCCTTCAGTGCGAGCAGATTATCATGCATTATTCTCGGCAGCACAAGATGCCCGTGAAGTAGGTTATGGTTTTCTTTTTTGCAAACATTAATATTTTAATTAGTTTTCAATTTGTCGTTAGAGGAAAACATCTTCCTTGTGGATCATCTAACCTTCTGTACTGATTGTAGTGCCTCAATAAGAAGCAAAAGAATCAATTAACTACATGGATGATCAGGGCAGTGGATGCAAATGATTTATACACTGATGACAGCTTTGTGGTATGAACTTTATACTTGGTACTCTTTCTCATTATACTCACTGCTGATCATTAAACATTTTCTTCACATTTGAGTTAATGAGAAGCATATTCGGGTTTACAACAAGATATGTCAAGAATATAGTATGCCATAGTTGATTTACCAGCAAATGATTTTCGTTATTAAAGTCATATACAAGGCTATTGTCCGTTTATTGTACGGTAATAGTAAGCTTGTCAGTTTGTGCATAATTTCTTCCCCTACTCATCTATGATGCTTTCATTTTGTAGATATGGAGGAATGGAGAAAATCTGTTTGAAAATTTATTTATCATGTTGTATATAGAAAATCTATTTGAATTATTTTTTTGTAACTTTAATTAAGAGCATTTATTAGTCCTATTTAATGAGTTTGTGGTGACATTGATAGGATAACATGTATAAAAGGAGTGTTGATTGGAAGGTGATACTTATGGTATATAACATCAATATACATGAAAATAAGTCATTTTATTTAAATGGTTTCTTATTATTGTGGATGAAGATAGAAACTAATGTGGTCTGCTTTTGAGAATATTGGTTTGGTTTTCTATATTATGTTTAAAATCTTTAAAGAATTAAGGGAAAAGTCTACATATCCCTTTCAAATTACTATCAAATTAACAATGTCCTCCCAAACTTTCAATTGAGATAATTTCTCCCAATAACAAAAATACTTTTAATAAAATAATTTAAAAAAAAAAGCTAAAAATATATATTTTTTTTTTGAAAAAAAATAATAATAAGAGAAATTTTTTGAAGGGTTGAAAAGGAGGAGGATTCTGCCATTGAGAAAGTGGTCCTGCAACAATAAGTGTCTAAAGTAAAGGAGCGGCTTCCATATAGCTTGTAAAAATTTTTCCTTTTGAGGGCTTGTTGGGTTTTTGGTTTGAGGGTTTGCGTTCCCTGCTTGTGTGGAGCCTCTCGTGTATATTGCTTGTGTACTTAGGGGCGCCTTACGCTTTTTTTAATAAATTCTTACTTATCAAAAAAATTAAAAAAAAAAGGTTTTCCCTTTTGAGGAAGAGCTTTTCCTCTCTTTACAATATTATCAATTACATCGGAAGCTGGATCAATCTTTGCCTTTCCAGAAGAGACCAAGCCTGTGGACATAGAGCCATTATGCGTACTAACAAGGGGCTGATTTACAAAACCTGTGCTACTTGAATCAACCACATTAATGTTTGAGTAATCCAGGGATGAAACAGCATCAAAGAAAGAATCTACTGGGGAAGAGCCATGTGAGTGGTGGTTACATATTTCAGACAAACTGTTTGATTTTGTTATGCTTGAACAGCCACAGAGGGTGGTTGAACCACCCCTGGTTTTTTGTTTTTCAGTTTTAAGTTTTGAGTTTTCTTTTTTTCTTTTCTTGTTTCCCGAATTTGTAGGAGTATTTTTGTTTTATAAAAAATTTTGTAGGGTCATTTTTGTCTTTTCCTGATTTTGAGTGGGACATTGACAACTTTTTAGTAGTTTGATTGAGACCTTGTCCCAATTGAAAGTTTATGGTGAACATTGTCAATTGCGTAGTAATTTGAGGCAGGTATGTAGATTTTTCCCAAGAATTTTTTTTGATAAGTAAGCAGAAATTTTATAAAAAGCATACTGATGACATCTAGGTAAGTAACTTGAAGGCAATGAAAAACTTAATTTCTTTGAGATTATTGATAATATTTGTCTTTGATGAGTACTGATGACATTTGGTATATGTGTATCATATGTATTGCATGTGTTGTTTGGTATCTTGTAAGTAAATACTACCAAATTCAAACATATCAATTCTCTGTGTTTTTCTATGATACCGTAGTGTTAAGATAAACATACAATGAAAATTATGTAAATGAAAATAAAATATAGAAAAAAGGAAAACTATTGAAACAACCATTTACATCCCTTATGGCATTAAGGCATAGTTGAGTTGAGTTTATGTTCGAGCTTTAGGCCCTTTTCTGGATAATGTTTATAGGATATGAGTGTCATTATTTGTTGCTTGCCTGTTGGCAAGGAAAATTTAGCCGCCAAGAAAGTAGCGAAATTTGGAAAAGTATCCCTTCGTGTCTTATGTGTATAATTTGGAGGAAAAGGAATAAATGGACATTTTAAGGGACTGAGCTGAATTTGGTTTAGGACTGGATAAATGCTTATGCAGTGTCCAGTCCACTTCTAGTCTAGATATTTACCGATCTTTTGAACTAGGAGAGTGTAAATTTTTTAGGAGTAGCTCTTGTATGCATCTTTTTAATAAAATGATTCTTTACTAATTCAAAAAATAATATAGTGTATTTTTGTAAGTATTTCCAAATAAGTTAGAGAGTTTCCTGATGCAGATTTTTATTTGATATTCTTCTTGTTGGTAGATTCGACTTGTAAACATTGAGTCAAGGGAGATGCATCTTTCTCTTTCTCTTTCTTGTTTGAGAAAGTGCTACCTAAACACATGGCACAGGGCCACTTGGTTCAGGTACCATGGGGTGCCTTGTGATGTAAGCCTTTATATTTTGGCAGAAGAAGACCACATGACGCTACTACACTTATGTAAACATAGATAGAATCCATGAATCAAGCTTGCTGAGATGCTGACACATGAAGCCATATAAATACAAAAATTACATGATCAATTCCAAAACAAAATCGAATAGAAGGATGGACTTATTATGTATAATGTAGATTGTTATAAAAAAGATATCAGGATAGGGAACATTGTATGCTCTTAGTACTTAGAAACTAGAATGATACATGATATTATAAGTTAGAATCTTTATAACTGTAGTTTCTTTTTGCACGAAAACTTCATAATCCAAGGACTTTTCTTTTTCTTTTGCATAGTGCTTTTCCAGAAGAGTGATATAGGAAAGAAATAGAAGGCCATTTCCAGATTGCACCATAGGGTTGAAGGGTTCAGGAACTCCAATTCCCCTCAAATTAGTGTCTTGACATTTTGTTTAAGAAATCCTGCTTGAATCTGCTAATAGAAAATTGTGGAAACTGGGAGATAACGAAACAAAAATATTATTAAATATAATAATCTCACTTGGCTGTACCTTTTTGGTAGAAAACCTTACATGAAACAATAAAACTAGGGAGAAGCTATTGTTATTTTGGCGATCATTTTTTACTAGCTTTTTTTTTTTTTTTTGGGTGGTTATTTATTAGATGAGGGTGGGCTTACAGCATGATGGGTTAGTAAAAGTAGTTCACATGTTATACCAGGTTATGGTATTGTGCTGGACTTATCTTCTTATTAGGAAAAAAAATTGATTGGTATTAATTGAGGTTGGGTGTTTGTAGTCAAGCTCTAAAGAGTCATTTGTCATTAGTCGGCTTTGTGACCTTGAATCTTTAAAAAGTACAATCAGTAACAAATAGTGATGATGCTGTCTTATTGGGCTTCACTAATATTTTCTCTCTCTCTCTCTCTCTCTCTCAGTTTTTATTTGATACTACTTAATGATGTCTTGAAAGGATACTAGAGTCTCCTAGAGTTGTCAAAGGCAGGCTTGGCACTTGCGCGAGGGAAGGTGCTATGTAACTCCTCCGGACTGCTGAGTCAGTGTTAGTTTACTGAGGTGCTCACCTCTCTCACCTAGTCGATCTGCTCATTGAACTAATAGCTTTATTGATAGATTAACCTAAATGACCCACATTTAGTCCATGGCTTAATCATTATAGACATTTAGCCCATACCTGAATGAAATTCAACTTTCCTATATTACAAATAAAATACGAATTCACTTATCTATTAAAGCATTGTGAGGATAGCAAGTACTTTTGGTCTCTCTCTCTCTCTCTATCGTGTGGTACAACATTTTGGTTTCAGTTTTTATCATTTGAAGAAAAAGAATTATTGATCTTATGTAATTCTCCGAATTTAGATTTTGGGTCTTTATTTCATTATTTTAAAATGTTTTTAGGGTTTCTATGATCAAACTCAAGTCCTTATAGTATACTTTGTAAGTTAAGGGTAATTTAGGAATGTTATTCCTTGTAGGTTAAGTTTGCTAGAGCCAATAAACAGGCCTGCAATATGTAAAATGAAAATACAATTATTCATATTTCAATAAAGTTCTCTTTTGAGACTTCTCTTATACTTTAGTGCACCGAAGTTCTTTTCCTTCTAAACTTAAAAAAAAGGCTTATGAATTTGGGGTTTGCATTTAGCTAGAACGAGATCTCATCCAGATGCTTTCCTCTTTCTGCTCTCTCTAATTGTCAGCGTCTTTCCTCTTTTCTTTTTTTGCTGTCCCTATAACATGAATGGGATTTCCATAGTTTCTTTTTATCTTCGTTGTTTTAAATGTGCTTATATTGGTTAAATTCATTCCAATAGATATCAGCATACGACAATTTCCTTCGTACTAATTTATTAATTTTATCTATCGGGGATTGCTTCAATCAGACGAACGACGGGGAGAGCACCTTTTCAGTGCATAGCTCCTTGAGTGAATGCCTTTTTAGCATCTAGAGCTAGGCAATCTAGGGATGTAGTGCCTTGAGGGCACTGTTTGCCTTTGACTACCTTGGGGCCTCTATTTCTGGTAATTGATCTTTGGCATAAGCATTTGCTTTTAATTATAGTTGTGTTCAGGTTATTAGGGCCAATGGAGGAGAGTGGTGGAAGAGGTTCATATTGCTAATCCTTGATAGTCGTAATTGACACTGTAGTTTTCTTTTTTCTTTTTTCCTTTTTTTAATGGTGTCTTTTCTAAGTAAGAAAACCTTTTCTTTCTTCAGTCTACAGTATAAATAAATAAATGCTCAATTGTCTCTATAGAATGGCTGCTTTCTTTTAATTTAGTCTAAAGCTTGTCATAAAGGAGGCAGGTCCCTTTTCATCCTTGGTTATATGCTTGTGGATTGATTGGTGTTGGAGCATGTGACTAATGGATGTAAATGGCAGAGTAATTTTGGCTGGGTTGGACATGAGCACAACTAGAACCATTAGTGGATCTGTTTCTCTTTTTCTTTTTTTTCTTTTTATTTTTTATTTTTTATTTTTATTTTTATTTTTTTTGTTTTTTTCTGGAAAAAATATGTTACCTTGGCTCTGTCATGGTTGGCATCTTTTTCTTTCTTTCTTTTTTCCTTACCCTGAGATGAATGTTAGTTCCGCTTTGGCTAGAACTGAAATCCCACATTTGCATGCTTACATGCACTCACTTCTACGCACGCACGCACAGGCAGACACTCACATGTAAGGAATTAATCCTTTTCAGATGTTGCACCTCGTTTGGATGGAAAGGAGCCTTTAGTTTGTTGATGCGGGGGCTGAATTACATGCTGTGTCTTTTGAAAGATCAAAGGATCAACTATTAGGATTGGTTTGACAGTAAATCTATTAACTGCAGAAGAATTACTACTGTCCATATTGATAAACGTCTACCCATGGTTAGATTGCACCGACTCTGGAATTTGGTGAAAATGATGAAAATATCAGAAATGAAAAGGGATTCCACATTTTCAACAAATTGACCAAATTAACTAGATCTACCCATCATTTTGACCATATCGACAACAGAAGAATTCACCACAATCTAGATGTAGGCATCATTTAGTAGCAGAAAAGTAAGACCATCCTTGTTGCTCCATGTCAAGTATCTGATCCTGACTCAGGTAACACTACTTCTACTTCTAATTCTGAAATACCTATTGTCAATGATAGAGTCTACCTATTGCACAACGCAAAGGAGTTAGGTCATGTACTCACCATCCTGTTTCTGATTTTGTTTCTTATCAACACCTGTCTTCACCCTATCGTTCCTTTGTGTCCAACTATCTTCTGTATCTGTCCCTAAAAATCTACAGGAGGCACTCGATGATCCAAGGGGAGGACAGCAATGCAAGAAGAGATGAAAGCTCTTCACAAAAACAAGACGTGGGATCTTGTTAAATTACCCAATGAAAAGAAGGCTGTTGGATGCAAGTGGGTGTTCACTATCAAGCATAAGGCCAATGGTTCTGTGGAACGATACAAGCCAGACTTGTTGCGAAAGGTTTTACACAAAAACCTATGGGATTGATTATGAGGAAACATTTGCTCCAGTAGCAAAGATGAACTCAATCAGGGTTCTACTTTCTATAGCTGCGAACTTTGGTTGGCCTCTACATCAATTTGATGTAAAAAATGCATTTCTTCATGGAGACTTAGAAGAAGAAGTATACATGGAAATTCCCCCAGGATTGGAAAATTCATCCTCAGTGGGAAAGGTGTGCAAGCTAAAGAAAGCTTTGTATGGCCTAAAACAATCTCCAAGAGCATGGTTTGAGCGTTTTTCCCGGGCTATGCAGAGATTTGGTTACAAGCAAAGTCAGGCTGATCATACACTCTTCATTAAGCATTCCACTCAAGGAAGGTAACAGCTTTAATTGTGTATGTTGATGATATTGTCTTAACAGGAAATGATGATGGGGAGATTCAGAACTTAAGACACAACCTTGCTAACGAGTTTGAAATAAAGGACCTGGGGAGTTTGAAGTACTTTCTCGGCATTGAGGTGGCAAGGTCTAAGCATGGTATATTCATCTCCCAACGAAAATACATACTTGATCTTCTTAAGGAAACAGGAATGCTTGGATGTAAAGCCACTGACAATCCAGTAGAGGTGAATGTTAAAATGGGAGAAGATAGTGAGAGTCCTGTAGTGGATAAGGGTAGATATCAGCGATTGGTTGGCCGATTGATTTATTTATCTCATACCCGTCCAGACATTGCATATGCGGTTAGTGTGGTAAGTCAATTTATGCATTCTCCACGAGAATCTCATATGGAAGCGGTTTACCGCATTCTTCGCTACTTAAATCATCACCGGGTAAAGGACTGTTATTTTCTCGACATGATCATTTGAAAATAGAAGCCTATACAGATGCAGATTGGGGCTGGCTCAATTATGGATCGAAGGTCTACGTCAGGGTATTGCACTTTTGTGGGAGGTAATTTGGTTACTTGGCGGAGTAGAAAACAGTCAGTGGTTGCTAGATCCAGTGCAGAGGCAGAATTCAGAGCTATGGCTCATGGGTGTTGAAATATTATTGTTGAAAATACTCTTAAAAGAGCTTGGGTTTGACTCCAAGGACTCTGTGCGATTGTATTGTGACAACAAGCGGCTATCAGCATTGCTCATAATCCAGTCCAACACGACCGAACCAAGCATGTTGAAATTGATCGACACTTCATTAAAGAGAAACTTCGAGAAGGTACCATATGCACCTCCATATGTGAAGACGGGAGAAAACTTGCAGATATCTTGACAAAGGGAGTAGCTGGTGGTGTCCTTCATTCAGCCTTATGCAAGCTGGGCATGCGAGACATCTATGCCTCATCTTGAGGGGGGAGTGTTGAAGATATGCAGCTGCATATGTTGAACATATGCAGCTGATATTGCTGACTGCAGGCAGCTGATATTGCTGACTGCAGACAGCAATATCAGCTGATATTGTTGAAAACCTTTGTAATGTGTGTGATTGTTTTCTCTATATAAACTACCTTAGATGTATCATTTTGATCATCGAGAAATAATACGAATTCTCTATCTTTTATCTTT
>FXXK01001392.1:0-10167 GCA_900184695.1 Betula pendula
TCTTTTATGAATAAAGGAGTTGAATCTTAGTATTATCATACAGTTATTTGTGTTTGATGAATTCTGACTCACTCGAAGTAGCCATTAATCATTTTCCCGTATTTGTTATTGATTGATTCACATCATTCTAATGATTGAAATTTGTAATAATTTGTTATATATTTATTAAATTATTTTTAATACATATGTTTTTTAAAAAAAATTTGTTATACATTTAATACATATATTTTAGTGCTTTTGGAACTGTAATGTTCGGTCTTTGCGGGTATAATAAAATTTCACAAGATGCATCTCCGAGGAATAGAGCTGGGCGTCCGTTTCTATTGAAAAAAAAATAATCAAAAAAATCACTTTTTTTTTTTTTTTTTTTCACTAAAAAACAGCTTTAAACTTATCAAATCTCCATTTTATTTTTCTCTAAGGTTATGAAATGAGAATGAAATAAGCATGAACCTGTTTTTTATTAAAAAAAATATTTTTTTTAACAAAAAATAAGTTCAGGCTTATTTCATCCCCATTTCATAACCTTAGAAAAAAATAAAATAGGGATTGAATAAGTTTTAGTCTATTTTTTAATGAAAAAAGTTAATTGTTTTGATTTTTTATTTTTTTTTTCGTCCAAAACAGACGCCAAACGAACACTTAACATGACTCATCTCTAAGACCTATTAGGATTAAAATGGAGAAGAACTATCAGTTCGTGCTGACTGAGTTTTTGATAATTAAAATAAAAAGTTTATTCTAATTACCCAAAAAACCGGTCAGTTTGTACTGACCGGCTGATCCTTTTTCCTCCGAGACACAGTAGGCTATAGCAGGATCTGTCTCAATTAATGCAAGTTTTCATTGTCATAAGCGTACAAGTGCTTACAATCAAAAGACAAGACAATGCATGAATCAAAAATAAAAAGACAAGACAATATTGCATTCATTTCACTGACAGTATAGCGCCTGAGACGTGATTAATTTGCATTAATTGTCACCACAGCGGAAGCTGACCATCATGATACAAGACAATGGCTTAATTTGTTAAACTTTTTTTTCCCCTTTTTTTTTTTTTATACTTATCTTAAAATTAACATTACTTTTAATATTTTATTATTTTTTTTAATTATTTTTTTACTTTTTATATCACATCACTAATTTTTTTTATTATCATTTAAATAAAAAATTAACTAAATTTTCTTTTTTTTACTTTTTCATATAAAAAATTTATAACATTTTTTCTATTTTATATCACATTATTCTCTTTTATTATTATTCAAGACACAAAAAAAACTCTAAAAATTTAACTAACACAGCCAATAGCCCTAGCTTTCTCTTTCTTTCTCATAAAAATTTAAATTAAATTTTAACCATTAAAATTATAATTTTTTTAGAGCACTTAAGTCAAATCTGACCAAAGCCAAGATAAAAAAGAAAGGTTTAAATGCTTCATAAGTACTTATAATTTGGATCAAAATCAAATAGTTAATTCAATTTCAAAAAATGACATGAGCTATACTCGGCATTAATCGAAAGCCCTATTTGATACTTCTATCAAAGTTTCATCCAAATTTTTTACAAAAATTCACTAAATACACTTAAGATCATGACACCTGTCTTGTAGCGGCATATATACGCTAACTTAACATATCCAATAACGTGACAATATATCACAAGTGGTAATTATGAAAATCCTCTTGTCTTTTCTTCCTGCATTTCCAATGCATCTGGCCTCCTCCATTTACAATTTTTTTTAAGTACGTACAGTTAAACCATACAGCTCTTCTCAAGCATTTATTGATATTAATTGGTCAATAAAAATTGTACATTCAAGAAAATTGGTTGAGTTTTTATTAATATAGGTAGGTGTCACTTTCATAGTCTCCTAGCACCCCTTAGGAACTAGTCTTATAATTAAGAGCCTTCTTTTGCACCGCGTGAATCTACCCATATTAGTTGGCGAGAAGCCTTGATTAAGAACGGTGGTGTTTCTTTTGATCATTATAGGTAAGGTAATCACATTTTCACTTTATCTCTTAAAAAAAGTAGTTAATTTGTAAATTTTTTGAAATTATATATAAAATTTAGTTTACTTACTAAAACTTAACGTTTATGAATATTTTTATAATTCACTTACTCTATATGAGCTATAAATTATCTTTACAATATGGGACACTGATATTACAATCTTCTTTTTCTTAAACTTCAATGCCCTCATTAAGATTATGTCATGCGGTGCTTCAGTATCAGATGACGTTATTAAGTAGTTATGATATCATTTATAACGACTTAAAAAAAGTGTTAACTATATATGTGTTATCACTTCAAAATGATTAATTAATTTAGAGCTTTCATAAAGTCATTTATAATAAAGTTCAATTTCACTTAGTAAGTAAGCACTGTAGAGTAATATAAAATTTAACATCTATGAGTATTTTTATAAACCACTTACTCTATATGAGTTACTCATCTTCTCAATATAGAACCGAATCGAGTATTACACCGTAAATTGAATGAAGAATTTGATGAGACTAGAACAACATTTATATATGTCAAGTTATATTAGTCTTACTATAGTCCACTTTATTGATCTACTTATGCCATCTTAGCGTAAGTTCATCATAAATTATAAAAAAAGGAACAATTAATTTAAGAATAATTGATTATTTTGTGCATATATTTTTTCAGTATTTTTGTCATATTTCCAACAAATTAAGTAATAAACCAAAATGTGAGTCCATCCATATTTTTGTCATTCATATATAATATATTATATATTATATAAAAAGAAATGTTATTTTTTTTCATTCCATTCATCTCCCATTTATCTTTATTCACATTTTTTTTAAAAAAATCTACTATTGAATTTTAAAGAACTCACATGTGAGTCTTAAAATTTAATGGTTGGTTTGAAAAAAAATATAAATAAAAAATAGATATAAAATGGAGAAATAACATGTCATATGCATTTGATGTTCAAGCAAAGAAGTAGAACGAAAAATTAAAATAAATTTTTTATAATTTCTGTTCTCACTTAATAATAATATAACTAATATTGTAAATTATTATAGATTAGTGCCAATAAAGTATTAAATTAAGTCAAATTAGAGTATTTTCATACAAATATATTCCACAAACGTTTAATATGTATATTATATTTTCTTGGATTAGAATTCTCTAGAAGAATTTTAGAAGATCTTGAACCCTTTTTAAATATTAAAAATTATATATTTTTAGGATATTTAAGTTTCATACGATAGCTAGAGTTTTTCTGGTCTTCCTGCTCACTGCTTAGGTGTAATATAGGATAGAATTAATATGGACAATTCACCTACCTAATTGATGAGAAAGAAGTAAATGTAACACGACAACAAATATTTTATTTTTACAAAAGCATTTATTATGATAATTAATAGTTTATTTAAACAACCTACCTACTTGTCAGGGAATGGCCAGATCGTCATCATAATGAAGCAAAAAATCTCAGTGTGTTTGACAAAGTCAATCATAATAGCTACACGTCGACGCTGATGAGCATTACGGTCAGAGCATTTGTCTATATAGACATTACTTTTTGTAACAATAATTAGGAGTGATGACCAAAATGTTCTCATTAATAGTCGCTTATTAGTGTTGACTTTTGATAAACGACTATTAAGACGACTTTTCTTGTAGTGACATGAAATCTTTAACATGTATTATATATATTTTTTTTTGGATAATTTTAAATAAACTCTTATTTTATTTTATTTTATCTGATAGAAAATAAAAATCTCAGTGACTCAAAATATTTTATGTTTGTAGTTGGTTTTTAAAAAACTAATTTTTTAATTTTTATTTATTTTTTTAATTTTTAATTTATAGTTGGTTTTTCAAAACTGATCCAATTTATTAATTATTATTATTATTATTTTACTATTTGTAGTCGGTTTTGTAGAACCGACCACAAATTTTCTTTTAGGGTCAGTTTTGAAAAACACTCTAAAAAAACCAACTACATTGACTGGTTTTTTTGTAGTGTCTCTTAGCACCTTTGGTGGGATTTAAGGTTGGGAGGATCGATCACACTGAATCACTCAAAAAATTCTTGTATCTCTTCTTCCGTTTAAATCTTTCTTACAAATTTCTACAATTTATGCCAATTGATGCGTCAGATGATTGCTTTAGTTGAGGAGCATAACACCCTTTTCTTTTCTTTTCTTTTCTTTTTACGAAATTTTTTTGTATGCACAGTTAATAATAAAATGTAATGTGTTAAGACATGAATAAACCTCGAGTAATTGTATAGACAATTCAATACAGCTCTTCTCAAACATTTATTGATATTAATTGGCCAACAAAAGGCCTAGCTACATTCAAGAAGTTGGTGATTTTGATTATATGGGTGGGTGTCACTTTAAATAGTCTCCTAGCACCTTACCAACTAGTCTTAAGAGCCTTCTTTTGCACCGCATGAATCTATCCATATTAGTTGGCGAGAAGATTGTTTATTTATTTATTTTATTTTTAATTCATGTTGGCGAGAAGCCTTAATTCATAACATTGGTAATTTTTTGATTAGTATAGGTAGGCTTAAGTACATTGTATAGCTTTAACATGTCCTTGAAATCTATGCTATGTACCGCGTAGTGGCGGAACCACGATTGTAGGCAATCTTGGTCGTATAAATACATAAATTCGGTTCACGATTTTAAAAATTTACTAAAACTTTTGGATTATAAAAAATAGAAATATAAAATAAATCTAAAATAAATATTGTATGTAACTACCCTAGAAAGCGCTAATCATATTTCTATCATCATCTTAAAAGGATTAATTAATTTGAAAGTTTTTTAAAATAACTTATAAAGTCTAATTTCACCTAAATATCCAAAAACATTTTTATAAATTACTCACTCTATAGGGGTTATTCATTTTTCCAATATGATGTCAGAGTATTACAGTATCCCTCTTAAATCCTAATGTTCTCCTTAAGGCCATGTCATGCAGATTTCTAATACCACATGGCATTACTATCTGGCTCTGATATTATTTGTAATAAAATTTGCGCTAACACCTCAAGATAACTAGTTAATTTGAAGCTTTCCTAAAAACACTTATAATAAAGCTCATTTTCACATAATATATATAGGACTTAATACTCATGAGTATCTTTATAAACAACTTACTCTATGTTGACTACTTATCTTTCTAATATAAGACCGGAGTGTTACACCGTACATATGAGTCTACTACGAATTTAAATGAAGAATTTGATTAAACTAGAACAACATCTATATAAGTCAGATTATATTAGTTTTACTATAGTCCAATTTAGGGATATACTTATACCATCTTTTTTTATAAATATTTCATAATTCATTGATAACAGATAATGAGTAAAAAATTCTTACAATTAATAACTTTAGCTACCATTAATAGCATAAAGCTAAGATAACATATATAGCACAACGCTATGAACTTACACAGTTATAAAAAAATTATCTATGACATCATCTTTCGCTTACCCATATATAATTCAGGTTAAAGAAAAGATCTGCTATGAGCAGATTAGATCTAAAACATGAGTAGTTCAATTTCACACTAAATTTATTTATCCGGTTGTGAGAGATAGTCTTCCACACCAATTTACTCTTCTTCAACCCTAAAAGGTCAGTACGTATACCATCTTAGTATAAGTTCATCATAAATTATAAAAAAAACCAACTAATTAATTTAAGAATAATTGATTATTTTGTGCATATATTAAATTTATCCACTATTTTTTTTTATTCATATTTTCTTATATATATATATATATATCGTATGCACTTGATGCTCAAGATAATAAGTAAAACAAAAATTAAAATTAACTGTCACTTATAATAATATAACTAATATTGTAAAGCATTATATACTGCCAATAATAGTATTAAATTAAGTCAAATTGGAGTGTTTTTATACAAATATAATCCACAAACGTTTAATATCTATATTATATTTTTTTGGATTTTGATTCTCTTTAAGAATTTTAGAAGATCTTGATCCCTTTTTAAATATAAAAAAATTATATATTTTATATCTAAGTTTCATATGATAACTAGATCAGTTTTTCTCATCTTCCTGCTTATGTGTATTATAGGATATAGTATAAACTCCATAATAGTTTTTCTAGATCAGAATTAACTACAATTATAGAAAATTGTATATATAATCTCATATTATACATGTGAATTTAAGTTGTTTTTTTGCATTACACGACTTGAAAAATGCTACCTATTAAAAAGATGACATATACCGAGGTAGTGCTTTTTCTTTAAAAAATTAAAAGACAGTTTTTTGTTCAAAAATTTTTTACGACATAAAGCTCAAGAATTTGATGAAAATATACATAATTATTCTTGGTAACATGTCACAATTTTAATATATATCATTTTTCACATTGTTTGATAAAAAAAAGACATGAATTCACAATCTTAACATTAACATAGGATAGTGGACCAATATGGGACACATGGTCTACTCTGGACATCTCAAGATGTCCCATGACAAAGAATGTACAATTTCTTTGAAATTGTAGGGGATCCTTGTCCTAACTTTTCTTATTTTTTTTTTCTATATTATTTAAATATTCTTTAAATTAAATGTTAGAGAAAAGAAAGAGGAAAGAGAAAGACATTTAATATTGTTTCAAATAAATGTTGGATGAAAGAGAGATAAAAAAGAAAGTATTTTGGGAAAAATATAAAAAAGCCCCCCATACTGACAGCCTATTCTAAATGAGCCCCCTGAAATGACAAGTGGGCTATTCCGACCCAACAAACTGCCAATATGATATAAAAAGGCATCTCCGTTAGCATCTTCCGTCAAGCTGGATGGAAAATATACCACGTGACAATTCTCGCCCTAAACTTCCAATTTTGCCCTTCGTTGGACTGAAATTATTTCCGGCAAGCCTTCGCCGACTCCTGGATCTCCCCAGCTTCTCTGGCGATACCGAGACCCAAGGCTCTCCAGAAGTCGTTCTCCGGCGTCAACGCCGACGCACCGACTCCTGGATCTCCCCAGCTTCTCTGGCGATACCGAGACCCAAGGCTCTCCAGAAGTCACTCTTCGGCGTCAACGCCGACGCTCTGGCAACCGATTCCATCTCGCCCTCCTGTGGCACCGACCCCGAGACGGCGCCCAAGCGCCAGAGAAGCGCGATCCCGGCGGCCGGAGGGAAGGTTTCGAAGCGGAAGTCGCGAGCTACGAAGCGGTCCGAGACAACCTTCATAACGGCTGACCCGTCCAACTTCCGGCAGATGGTGCAGCAGGTGACGGGCGTGAGATTCGGTAACTCGCCGGTGCCGGTGGTGCCGATCCTGAAGCCGGAGCCGCAGAGACTCAGTAGCCGGTTCCGGCAGATGGTGCAGGAGGTGACGGGCGTGAGATTCGGTAACTCGCCGGTGCCGGTGGTGCCGATCTTGAAGCTGGAGCCGCAAAGACTCAGTAGCCGGTTCCGACAGACCATCACCGGCGTTTTTGCTGGACCATCACCGGCGTTTCTGCTGGACCATCACCGGCAGCAGGTGGGGTTTCACTTCAAAAGGACATGACGTGCATTTCACAATGTACAACGAAGGGCAAAATTGGAAGTTTAGGGCGAGAATTGTCACGTGCACGTCACGTGGTATATTTTTCCATCCAGCTTGACGGAAGATGCTAACGGAGATGCCTTTTTATATCATATTGGCAGTTTGTTGGGTCGGAATAGCCCACTTGTCATTTCAGGGGGCTCATTTAGAATAGGCTGTCAGTATGGGGGGCTTTTTTATATTTTTCCCTAAATCTTTATTAAAAATGATTGATATTACATCTTTTATTACAATTATCTTACAACATTATGTTATAGACCGAAATGAGTATAATATGGATTGAGTAAGTATCATATAAATTGCCACATTTTACTAGGGGTGTATAAGTGAGTGATTATTAACCACATAACAGCTTTTGTAAACGGTTAGGAAAAAAAAAAAAAACCCGGTTAAACGAGTATAATATGGATTGTGTAAGTGCCATATAAATTGCCACATTTTACTAGGAGTGTATAAGTAGGCGATTATTAATCGCATAACAGCTTTTGTAAACCGTTGAAAAAAAAAAAAAAAAAGCTAACCGCCTAGGGTAGGGCGGTTAGCAATTTTATAGGTAAACGAAGACGATTAATAATTGCTAGTTGCCTTCCCTTATATATATAATCAAAACGATGTTGTTTTGATGCGTTTGATAGAAGATTTTTGTTTTGAGTTTAATGAAATTGATATTTATTAATAATAATAATAAATATAATATAATCTTCAGTTTTGTTATATTTTTAAGCCTTCTACTTATTTAAAAAAGGCCTAAAATCATATAAAATATGCTTAAGGAATGTCCAAAACATCAAAATAGGCCAATTGCTAACTACATAATGTGGAGCGGTTAAGGTTATAAAAATTCGATAATCGCATAAGGGGGTTGCAGTTGACAGTTAGAAGCAACAACCGCTAATCGTAATCGTTTGTACACCTTACATTTTAGTGACTAACGTAACAAGTACCATTTATAGCAAAAAGTATAATACCTTTAATAGCACTCCCCATTTCTGTTGGATGGTTTTTAATATGGCTATAAATTTTTGAGATGATATGCGAATTCGATATGAACCTAATATGAGATTAGCGAATTAAGGTTTAAGGGTCTGACTCATTAAATTAAATGTGTTGGATTATAATTGATTTATATAGTCTTACACTTATGTCTTAACATGACCTGAACCCGATATGCAATATTTAAGGTTAAAATTTTTTTTTACACAACTCATAAACTCAACACAAACTCAATACAAAATTTATAGATTTAGATTAATGGGTATGATTCGTTTAATAGTCTATATATATGCCTCGATATGACTCTAAACTCAACATGGGAATACAAAATTGACACTCCTAATTTTATTGGTAAATTTAGCTAAAAGGTTGCAATCCATGGCAATTTGATGCGAACCAAGATCTTGGCCTAGGGCATTGTGGATTCACCAACGGGCAGTTCATTTAAATTTGAAAACTCAAAGCAACAGTCACTGAAAAAAGAAGAAAAAGAAGGAATATAGAATTTATAATTAGAGAGAGAGAGAGAGAGGGAGGAAAGAAAAAGAAAAAAGAGGTTAATAATCATACTTTACAGTCTTTACACTGGTCCACATGGAAAAGAAGCTAGAAAGTGAAAAAGCTGTGTGCGTCTCACACCGGTCATGAGGAACACCATTATGATATGGTGGTGGGTCGTTTTACCTATTCTCATGACCCTGCGAAAAGCAGGTTCCACCAATTGGACCCACCAACCCAATTTCTGACCAATCAAATTATTATTGTGACCCTACGTGACTACGTCAGACTGCGACATTTCATTGGATGAATTACGATCCTATAATTCCGGTGTTCCAATTGAATTGCACTATGTTTCAATTCTGGCAACATAAATTTTATCGCATTCGGTCTATAAAATTGTTTTTTAAGTATATAAAAATTACATATTTTTTAATTAGCAGATGAGAAATAAATGCTTATTTTAATAGTTTTATTATAAAAGCAGACATAAAATTTATTTTTTTAAACTAGGCTGAAAGGCCATCTATAAAATATAATGTTTCAATTAGCATGTAAAAATATATAACTTTTTAATTAATATATGAAAAGTACTATTAAAAATTATGTATTTTTCACATGTTAATTAAAAAATTGTGTACTTTTTATATGTATAGACAAGACATAACAATTTTATAAATCAAATTAAAGGAAATTAATATTTTAAACAGATATATGCTTCTCATGACAACTTTATAAATTGGATTAAAGAAAATTTATATCCTAAGTCAAGCAATTTTTAAAGACAATGTTGTCGGACTCGCTTACTTCAAGCAGCTCCAATATTTATAGGAATTGTGATTTATTGTTATTAGAGTCTCAAAATTTTACATAAATTTGAGAAACATAAGAAAGAGAAGTTGTCCACATCCTTAACGGCTTAAATCAGGTAAATCTTGTGGCCCATTTTCTTAATCTGAATGAATTTCACAAAAATTCAAACAATTTAATAACAGGACATCCTCGTCCTTTTTGCAAGGGGTATCCGAATTTGGTATCCTACCTTTTTTAAAAAAATTATTATTATTATTATTAT